>WAAF01017115.1:4606-41193 GCA_013400475.1 Tricholaema leucomelas | reverse complement strand
AAAGGGGGGGGGGTGCGGGGGACACCCAAACCATCACAGCACTGTAAGCCTGACTCCAGACATGCTGAGATTAAATAACGTTACCTCGCTGCTGAGGGGTGACAAAGCACTTCACTGACAGATGTGTCCAATAAACAGGGCTAAAAACTTCATCTCATAAAGCACTTCAAGAAGATAGTTACAATAAACATAGTTCTGGACCAGAAAAGCAGAAACCGTCAAAGTAGGCATTTTGCAGAATGGATTAAAAAAAAGTTCCTATTAATATTTTTGCTTTGTACTGCTCCAATTTAATTCTATCCATCTTCTGTCACTACTTTGCATGTCACCAATTGCTTTAATCTTTCATTTCCTTACAAAAGCCAGGCTGCCTGCTCTCAGTGTTTATAAGTAATGAAAAACATGTTTGGAGAGGACAAATTTGCTGCTTCAGAGAGCTCATCCTTGGAGATTCAAATCTTTGAGCGTATTTAAGTTCAATCAAGTTCTTAACTTTTCTGGGGTTCTGGGAGAAAGAAAGGAAGATTAATTACCTACAGAATCCTCACAGAAGGGGAAAAGAGTCAGCTGTAGAATACAGAACAGAAGTTTGTCTTACAAACCCAAATATAATGTTTATATACTTGCCTGCACTTTATTTTGAAGCATGGGAAGCCACAAAGCCTTACTAGTTTTAAAGGTGCTTTCAAGGTCTCCCTAAAGGCATAGGAAATTTGAAGAGGAATGTCAAATGTTCTGAAGAATCATCCTGGTCTTGGTTGCCTCAGGTTGCTTTTTCTCCACAATTCAGTATTTTAGTAAAAAACTGAATAGAAAAAAGCTTCTTTTTAATAGAAAAAGGCTTCTTTAGCATGAGGAGTTATTCGAGATTTTATGTGATTCAACAAAACCAGATAAAATCCTCATTTCAGGAGTACCTAGGTGACAATATTCAAACTGTGAATGTCACCTTTAGGCCTCTAAGAGATTTGATTAGCAGATGTCAAGGTACAACACAAGGCTGCTATAAAAGACTATGGCTCTTGTACAGAGCAGACAGGGTACCTGGATGCAGTAATGCTATGACATCAGAAAGATTTCCCTTAACTGTAATCTCCATCTCTGTCTTTGGTCACTAACTATAAATAGCACCACCCTCAAAGCATGAGGAAGCAACCTGCCAAATGGAACTCCCGCTAAAAGAAAACCATTCAACCGCAAGCCCCTGTTCTGGTGTTGGCAAATAGTTTGAGACATAGGAAAGAAAAACAATAATGCTGTATGCACTAAAAGCTCAAATAACCCAGGCCTGAAGAAGGAGGAAGCATGAACCTTGCTAGGGAAACACATACAGATTTTAGTCCCAAGACATAAGCAGGCAATGAACTGTTTACCTGGTGAAAGTCTGTAGTGGGTAAGTCCACTTAATCCATTTCCATAGTCAAGCTTCCACCTATGCAATCTTCTGCATTAAATCTAGGACTACAATGGAGGTCAACAAGGATTATACTATAATTTGTTACTAGATATAGACAGAAGCATATTTAGCATTGGGCTAACAATTCCAGCCACAGAACCTTAGGAGTTCACAGCATCCCCACTCAGATCTTTATAGTGCTTTTTACTGCTGTTCATGCGATGGTCAGGATTGCACAGCTGGGAAAAGGCTTGCAGTAGCTGGCAGTGACTGAGGTGAAGAGATCTCTGCTGACAGAATGTAATTCCAGAACCATCTGAATCATGAGACTGCATTACAACTATTGCCTCTTGTCATAGTGCTACAATGACTTTGTAGACTCCTTTCAGGTCCTGAAAGGCCATTGTAAGATCTCCTCAGAGCCTTCTCTTCTCCATACTGAACTCTCAACTCTCTGCTTGTCCTTGTAGAAGAGGTACTTCAGCCCTCTGACCATTTTTGTGGCCCTCCTCTGGACCCTCTCCAATCACTGAAATAAAACAGACAAGACCTCCTAGCAAGACCGAGAACAATGCCATATGGTAAGTAACAGGAGGTTACACTCCCCCACTCCCCCCCTTTTTTTTTTCTATTACTAAGAACACTCAGAAACATTTGTTCACAGAAACACTCAGGTTGGCAAAGTCCCTCAGGAACACCAAGTCCAACTTACAATCCTACTCTATAAGGTTCAACTTAAACCGTAGCCCTAAGCAGCACATCCAAAAGACCCTCGAACACACCCAGGGCACCTCCCTGGACAGCTCATGCCAGTGCCTGACCACTCTCTCCATGAAAAACATTTCAGATCTTAGCAGAATTTATGACACCTTTTATACTTCTCAAGAACCACTGTATCTTATCTATCTTTACCAGAAGGGCAACTGCTGCTAGAACATTATATATTAGCATCTGATATTTGCAGAAGAGACAAAAGGTTTTTTTCAAAAATCAGATACTTTTTTAGACTCAGGCCAACTCTGGAAAGCAGGACAGAAATTCACGGTGCAAGAGGCACAACACTCCTGCCAGTTCTCATCTGCAGTGCAACAAGCAGTGACGCTAAGAAATCGTGAGAGCAACTCTAGTTCAAGTGAGATTTGCAAGGAAAACAACAGAAACCACAATGACTAACCACCACTTGCAGTTAATGTACATCTTACAAACAGCATCAGAGAAAACACATAAATAGACAACACTGAACTCTCACTTAGTTGTGTATCACAATCCTCCTAAAGAAAATCAATACAAAAGCACATTCAGAAGTTTGTTTTTCCCTTCAAGAAAAGCATTGCTTCTGCTGAATTTCTTTAGTCTTTGTTTTAATGCAGAAGGCATAGCTGACATAGCAGATCCAACCTGTATATTGCAATAATCTGCAGCTTGACCCTATAGAAATTCTATTTACAGCAAACATAGCCTGGACAGATGTCAGAGATGTTTTCATCCTACACCTCACTCATGTTATTAAAACAAAACCTTAGTGCACAATTGAAGCCCAGTGTAACAAGCATAGCCATTTTATCCTTGAAGAAAACTAATTAATCCCAAAGGTCTGTCAAAGCTTAATATAAACTTATGCAGGGTTAGGAAAAGCAAGAAGCTTGGACCTTGTCCATGCTGCATATTCTTCATATGCCATAGCTTGATTAGGAAGAAAACAAAAGAAGCATCCAAAACAATTAACAAGGAAAAAAAAACCCTTACATCCAAGAACACTATAAAATAATGTCAGGTTAGATTTGCATGCCTTCAATTTTATTATTCCTTTTGTACAACTTGGGTAATTTCAACGCTGCTGATCAGAAGTGAGGTTAAAAACACACCCTCCCTCCAGAACAAGGCAGAAACACTACTGGAAACTCTAGACTCCCCTGCTGGGCAATTTGCCAGAAGATAGTTCCAAATGTCTGGATTTCTTCCCAACTGTGTGAACGTGAAACAGCAGAGGAAGAGCCAGAGCCAGCTGTCTCTGTGTTTCCTCCCAGGACTGGGGACAAGCCAGCAGAGGCAAGGTGCTGTGCAGCATCCCTACACTGCCTCAGTAGCCTGCCTGTTGCTGCTGAAAACAGAGCAAGCGAAAGAAAGATCGTGGATAGCTCCAGGCACTCGAGAGGTATGAGTGACCCTGCCTTATCTTTGGCAGCTTGCCTTACCAAGTCATTTGAGACATGTTGGTGTTTACTGCTAGAACTGAGCCAACAGCTGCCCACGGCACAGACAGGCGCAGCTCTCTGCTTCCCAGCTGTGCCCCCAGCTACTGCTGCCCCCAAGCTCCTGCGAAGAACCCCACTGTGGAACGCTCACCAGATGTGGGTGCCCATAATGCCCACTGCCATGCATTTCCTGGCAGACAAGAGTTCTACACATGACAAAAAGGGCCTGGGCACCAAAAGGTGAAGCTCTGGCCACACCAGCCCTTTCAGCCAGGGCCAGGGGGCAGCCAGGACAGCAGCACGCAGGCTGCTGCACATGTCCTGCACCATGTGCACAACTTCCACTTTGCCTCCACGATGCCTCCGAAATCATTTACAAGCATTCTCCTAAAACCCATCATCTGCAGCTCCCTTTATGTAAAGAAGCAGAAATCAATAACTGGTACTGGTTTCTTGCTGTCAAGGCCTTGCTGGTTTATGGCATAGCTGGTAGAGATAATGCACCAACATGAAGTGCAGGCTGTCAGGAGCTATATTATAGACAAGCGTTACTATAGCTAAATTATGTCCCAGAGGCTACATGACAGACAACTTTCCCTCTATTATCATCAGAGCAGCACACAGACAGGAGAGAAAAAAGAGCAGAACATAGCCAGCTCCTTCTGGGAGAGTGAAGAAAACCAGTAGTTCAATAAATGGTCTGGATAGAGATCACTGGTTGCATTTCAAACTGGTTACTGATTTCTTAATGGAATAGAAAACTAGGGAATAAAAACATAATTTATCAGTCAGAGACGGTATGTGAGAAAGTACAGTGACCAAGAACCACTCACAGAACTGTTTAGATGAGCACTAAATCCTTAAGAGAAAAAAATAAGTGGAAATTGCAGAGGCACATAAGTTAATAGCAGATGTTATATAATGTATTATTAAAAGCCCAGCAAAAGCTAATAGCTGGAAGCGGCAACAAATGCATTTAGATAAAAATCTACATTTAACTGTGAGAATAATTAGCCTCTAACAATCACTCGTTGATATGGACGATTCTTCCAAGTGTTCAAAGTTGAGTGTCTCTAAATATATTTAAGGGTAAATATTTTCTTCAGTTTTGGTTTGCTACAACAAATTTAAAAGAAGGATACACGCAAGGATTTGCATGGTACCCAAAAAAGTCCTTTTATCTGAGCAGGTTTCTTGCTCTGAACTCACATGAGCACATTTCCATGGAATCCTTCTCCATCAAATCAAGTGAACTTACAAGTACTCTTCTGTATTTTAACTGTAAATGCACATTGGAGAAGCATGCCTGGGGACAGGTATTTTTCTGCCCTCTGAAGTGATGGAGCTGCTTCCTACACTGCCTTGAAGCATCTAAAACTGCCACATCATATGGGATGCTTGGAAAAAAAAACACACCCCTCCAAATATCTAAGACCTCTGCAGAGCAACAGTGAATCATTAAAAGATTTGCAGCAAGTGATGTCTATGTCAAATCCCTGACAAGAAAGATTAAGCAGGGGTGGGTCCTACATTCAGGCTCCAGCGGCACGCTTGTGCCAAGGGCTGGCAGCTCATGGTAGGCTGTTCAGGTGTGGTGGGCGAAGCCAAAATCCCCAGGCAGCATCTAATAAACACACCTGAGGAAAGCCTCAGGGAGGGCAGCAATAGGTCACTGAGGTGAGCTCAGCTGATTGTAACTGCTGCTTTCCAAGAAGACCCAGCACAGTGACCACACAGGTAAAAGCTATTGCCAGGAGGAATGTGGGGACCCAAACGGAGCTCCCCCAACAGAGAGTGTTTTCTCCAGTCCCTTTGGTGGCAGGGAAGATGCACTGAACACTGTAAGGAATAGGAAGACACAGCTGATGAACTCGTGGCTCAGGGGCTGGTGCCACAAGCAGAACTTTGTTTTCTCTGATCATGGGAACATTTCTGTGGCACTGGGCCTGCTGGAGACAGAAAGAGTTCAGCTGCCTCAAAAAGGGATGATGATTCTCACACATAAGCTGGATAGGCTCAATGACAGGGCTTGAAACTAGGTTTAAAGGGAGAAGGGGATAAAACCAAACTAGCTAGAGATGACCCTGGGGTGGTGTGACCATGTCAGGGGTGAAATCTATAGCCCAGGACATTGGGAAAAACTTCTTCACTGGTGGTGAAGGGTTGGAGCAGGCTGCCCAGGTTGGTGGTGGAGTCGCTATCCCTAGGTGTTCAAGAAACTGCAGATGTGGTGCTTCAGGATATGGTCTAATGGTCATGGCAGGTGGGTTACAGTTGGACTCAGTGATCTTATATACACAATCACCAAAAAAAAAAAAATAATCCCCACAACTAAACACAAATGTGTTCAATAAAACTTACAGTATTACATCACTGTGAAGGAAACCATTTTAGTAAAGGAAACTCAGATTAACTTTCTATTTGGTCTGAACTGGCAAGGTTTACTGTCTTACAGTGCTCAGAAAACTGACACAGGAACTCCCAAAACTCGAGTACAACTTCAAGACCTCTCTCAACCTTGGAAAATAAAGACCAATTTTCTTAAATGTAGTTCCAACAAGTTCAGCTAAGCTTAATTATATCAGATTGATATTTCACCCTACGTGATTTTTAGTGCTGAGCGAAGAGTATTTAAGCAAGCAGTTCAGGGACCCTGAAAAGAAGTCTGAAGCACCAATGAACAACCCAGCATTTCTCTATCCATTCACCACATCTTCTACTGTGCTTCACAGGCTTTTAATTCTCTCACAAACATTACTTGTTGATGTGGAGATTGCTTGGCTCAAAAGACGCCTCCTGCTGTTTTTAATGCTAGCTTACAGCATCAAGATACCGTCTTCAAAAACTAGAAATATTTTATAATGGGGAAGTAAAAGCATTTAAATTAAGGGGAAAAGAGCAGATACTAACATTCAAACAAATCCTCTTCCCAAGAGTGAGGCACAGTGTTTGCGAGATTACTGAACATCTAAATGGGTTTCAGCTTTCTTTGTACATTTGATCAATCCTTTACTTTTAATTCCATCTTTCTGGTAAACAGAGGGATGAGGACATTTCTTCACCGCTGTCTGAGCTTGAAAACACAGTAAGTCACCCATTGTTAATACAAGCACAGGCAGGAATACATAGGGAGTGTTGTTCATCACAACAACCTTCATTTGCAAGTAACCTCCGATTCTCCATTGTTTCCTAGGTCAATGTACCACCACGGAGATGATAATGATCCCTTTCAATCAAAGGAATGAAGCTAATGGAAATAATTAATGGTAACTGCCTAAGTATTAGCTATTTATTTAAGATACCTATGCACTTGACTGGCCTAACTGCTATATACTATCATAAAAAAAACGGTGACTTTTTCCTCCCATACAGAATAGAATAGAATCAACCAGGTTGGAAGAGACCTCCAAGAACATCCACTCCAACCTAGCACCCAGCCCTAGCCAGTCAACTAGACCATAGCACTAAGTGCCTCATCCAGGCTTTTCCTGAACACCTCCAGGGATGGTGACTCCACCACCTCCCTGGGCAGCCCATTCCAATGGCAAATCACTCTCTCTGTGAAGAACTTCCTCCTAACATCCAGCCTATACTTGCCCTGGCACAACCTGCTTTAAGATCCATTAAGAAAATACACTAACCATAAGTTTATTAATGGAATCCAAAAATCCTATCATGACCCAGTGCTGGGTAACAATTTCAGCCTGTTAGGATAAGAAAGATTACTTGTTACAAACAGTAAACCCTGCCATGAAGGGATAAAGAAAAGACAAAAGGGAAGGATCCAGTGAAAATACAATGAGTGAAAAAAGAAACCAGACTCAAGCAGCAAGACAGACAGAGGTAATGCCACTTAGCAATGACACAAAACTGCTCTCTTGAACCAGGTCTTGGGTTTCTCTCCAAATGACAAATAAATACTGTCAGGCTCTTGGAAGATGCTGCAGAGATCTTTCCAGAGATGAAGCAGGCTCCTAGGTCAAATGATTTTCCAGATTACATCCAGGTGTTACTAACTCTAGGAGACATCAACATTAAAACTTTACCAGCAAGCTTATTCTAGGACTCAACTGCAAAAGAACAACAAACTCAGGTGTTCCCATGTCATGACAAAGATAAGTGTTCTACAGCCAGCAGTGGACTGAAGGGCATGTTGTAAGTGCAGTACTGAACTGAAGCTTCACAATACTCAATTATATACTGCTGCAGCCCTGATAAAGCAGTTACCTTTCCTCCCCAGCTCTCTTGTTTGATATGTTAAACACTTGAATTTTGGTATATCTGCAACAAAACTAGTTCGCCTTAACAAAACACAGGATCAAAATCCCCATGTAAGAACTAACAATGTCTTGAGTGAGTCAGCGAGTTCTCCTGAGATGTAGGTGCCTCCACTCATTTTTGTCACAGAAATAAGACAAGCCAACTCAGCCAGCTATATTTGGTAGTGTGCTGACTTAATATGTGACATTCATATTACACACAGTGGTGGAAGGGGCTGCTTGTGGAGATGATGGCATGGCCAGCAAGTAAAGCACAAGAAGCACTTTACGCAAAACACAGTTTAGAAGTAGACAACAGGACCACAGAGCCCTTCTGACCTGTAGGTCCACAAACTAAAACTTCCACATCAACAAGAGGTACAGGCCATCAAAAGTAAGGGAAGTAAGATTATCAGATATGAACCACAAACAGGGATAAAAACTCCCTCTTGGGGAGCTCAGCAGGACAGAGTCGGGCTGCATACGCAGCTGAACCGAGCAATAAACCAGCCCAACAGTCCTTCAGCCCCTCCTAACCCCCAAGGTGCCACCTAGTTCACCAGGTAGCCCCGGCCAGAACAAGCCCATTGACTGCCTCAGAGCTCAAAAGTCACACATTCTCCCCTTCAATAGAAGGAAAAACCTTTTCCAGCACCAGATCCTGCCTTTCAATTAGGTGATGCCAAATCTATCAGATTTGAGACCCCCAAATAGAAACCAAGGAGATTCCTCATTTACACAAAGAAAGAAATGCAGTGATGCAGTTAGAGAGGATTTACATACAGCTGGACACATTGAAGCGCAGGCAGAGTATCAATTACAGAGATGGTAATTACCCAGAAATTTCTCCCATGAATTGCAAATCTTTATGCTCTGAACTAACTACAGCTCAGCTTTTATTGAGAAGAAAGCAATGTATATGTATTCCATTACTCTTCACAAAGAAAAAACCTAAACAGCCTCAACTCATGCTTTATTTGAGATCCCAAACTGTAATCCAGGACATAAACTGATCATAAAGCAATAATTTCCAGAAGTTGTGATGAAACTCACAGAGCTAAAACACACAAAACCACATCTAATGCTACTCAGAAGTCCAAAGCCACAGTGGGGAAACACAGAAATATTACCAGTAGGTGGATAACCATCAGACAGATCTGAGGAAACAAAGAGCATTTGCTTGACTGTAAACCACACAGGACAGGTATGAAAGAAGGAATGTGCAGCACATGTTGAAACGCAAACACGATGTAATCTGAAACAGGGGTCTAAAGGGAACACTGAATGTTATGATGCCATGCTGGTGTCATCACACAGCTCCTGCTCCAGAATACACCATGCACTATGTACTTCTCAGGAGTCAGGTAAGAGAAGTTGGCATCAGAGACAGGAACTTCTCTGTGGTGCATGAAGAAGGTCAGTCTGAGAAGCACAGGCAGCAGGCAAATAAGGCAGACTATGCAGAGATGAGAGGGATGGGGGAAGGAGAGAAAAATCTGATGATTTTGCTACAGAAGTGGAGGAGGACAATAATCAAAAAGGACTGTATTTATCATTCAGCTCAAAGCTCCTTTCAACATTATACTAACAACACAACAACAACAAAACAGTAACATTTTGCTTTCAATTTGATAATTTCCAACTCCAGCAATTGTTAAGTGTAAAAAATCTTAGGTACAAAGATTTCATTCAAGAACACACAAAACCAAGCAAATAAATAAATAGAGAGGGGCTAGTCTGCTACCTTACCCTAGTCTTTATTCCAACAAAGCCAGGAGGTCAAGCATTCACTTCAGGAGCCTCCCAAAGCTCACAGGTATCCCAAGGACAAATGCCATTCTGGATTTACATCATGCAGTTATCCAGCAACGCCGGTAACAGAGGAGGCCCTCAGCTAACCTCAGCCACCAGGAACAGAAGGAAACAAAGACATCAGCGGCATGCCCGGCTCCTTGCTGCACATGCCAGTCCCATCAGATAGCAGCTTATCCCGCAGCAAGCAGCTCTCCTCTCTTTGGCATACAGTGCTTGGCAGAGGTCACAATTTCAGGAACCACCAGCCCTCACCTGGGAAACCACTGCGTATAACCCACCATTAATGTGCCTTATTTTTCCTAGAGGAATAAATACATTGACGTCCATGTGAAGCCACTTTGAGATACTCCATGCAAAATGGAACACCTCTGCCATGAGGACAGCCTGAGAGAGCTGGAGTTGTTCAGCTTAGAGAAGGCTCTGGAGGGACCTTAGAGCTGCCTTCCAGTACAGAGGGACTTTTCATGAGGGTGTTTAGAGACAGGACAAGGGGGAATGGTTTGAAGTTGAGGAAGAAGTTCTTCAGTAGGAGCGTAGTTAGATGCTGGAATAGGCTACCCAGGGAGGCTGTGGCTGCGCTCTCTCTGGGGGTATTGAAGGCCAGGTTGGATGAGGTCTTGAGCAGCTGAGTCTGGTTGAGAGGTGTCCCTGCCTGTGGTGGGGAGAGTGGAGTAGATGAGCTCTCAGGTCCCTTTCCAACCCAGGCCATTCTATGAATATGTGAAATCAGAGAGAAATGAACTACTGATATGCTCCATTAAATTCTTTTCTCCTTTTCTACCCACGCTGCTGTTTAACTGTAGATTTACATCCAAAATTTAAAGCATGCAGTAAGGAAAAGGCAGAGGAGAGAGCACACAACCAGATGTGTGAAAATGCAAGAGCTGTTGCTCAATTTAAGTTCAAGTTCCCATGTAGTAACATAAAGCTTCAGTGTTTGGATTGTATGAACTGCAATTCAAACACTTGTGATAAAAATAACTCTTCACTATAACATTTCCTAAAGAAATATGACTTAAGGTTGGCAGCTTATTTTTCACAAAACACTCACTTCCACTTAAATTGAACTTGGCAACATCCCTTTCACTTACAGATCTATTTTGCCGAGGGGAAGCAAGGTCCTAGATGTAGAATTTACATCACTGTTATATATGGAATTTTAAATGTTTGGGACTTTTTTGGTTTGCATCAACTTTCCAAGGCACTATTGGCTTGGTTTCCCCCACAAAACAACTAGTTACAGCTCTTCTGCTGCACAGCATTTTCACCACAGACTGGATCTCTAGGACCATCCGAGTCACAGGACTTCTACCCAAACCCTGGTAAAAGTACGCATACCCCTCTGTAAAACTGAAGTTTCAGTTTCCTTCTGCCTGACACAAAGGCACAAACTGTATATTGTCAGTGCAGTACACTAGACACTTAACATCCCAAATGACTGACCCTAAAAGGAAGGACATTCAGCTGCAGAAAGCATGATTTTTAAAACTTAAAACACAATTACATTTCCAAACTCTTCACATCCTTGCTACCTTCACTGACTGACTAAAATGTATCTGGATTTCTGCCAGGTAGGAAGAGCCACAACAAAACACCTTTGAGAGCGATTTTCACCTTTGTGAAAATCTATTTGTGCTAGTTTGAAGCTAGCTAGAATGTTTTGGTGAGAAGGACTAGATTCCAGGCTGTGAAAGGGAAACAAGGGTGTTGTCTACTTCACTCATAGGCTTGCTGAGAGGTTCTTGCTGAACAAGAATCCAAACATAGATAAGAGAGTTGCAATTCTTCTTCTTGGGGGCATATTGCCTGAGCTGCATTTCTTCTCTCTAGTCTCTCTGCCGTCTCTCTGATTAATCCACTTTGCTTCCTAACCCCCTGGCTGAACCTCCATTCTTCCTTGGGACTGGGGTAAGGTTGAGAGGGGTGGGAGAAGGTGGAAAGGTAGTTGGGAGCCTCTTCTAGTGACTCAGGTTTCTGGGAGGGCTGCTGTGTTTCTGTATTACCTTTTACCTTGTATATTTCTGTATATAACTGTATATACTGTAAATATCTGCTTCTATATTGAGCTAAGCTGTAAATAGAAGCTTCATTCAAATTTCCAGAGCCAGCTGAGTCTAGTCTGGGTGATTTCCAAAGTGGTGGTGTGTGTGTGGGGGGAGGTAACACCCAAACCACCACACTATTAAACCCTGTCTTTGCCCATTGCCACCTGCCTTTCTGCCTTTCTCATACAGGAACCCTATCTTCCTATATTTCTTTCTCCAGCATCAGGGAATCCCACTGTGTTTAACCACTTGCAGCTACTTAAAACATATGGGAAATACCAGAAATACTGGGTGAGGAAGAGGAGGATTAGAAAAAAGCCAGAAGATCTGCGCAGAAGAACTCTCTGTCCCCAGTGTGTGGTGTTTTTTTCAGACTTATCAGCAAATGTTTAGTTTTGTAATTGTTTTTCAGCAGTACTCACTGTTTAAAGCATAATCACTCCTATCTGGTGAACACACGTTCTCTGGGAAAGTTCACCCATCACAACAGCTTCAGTTGTGCGTCTTTCCTAGCAAACTGTTCTGTAAACTAAAGGTATTCCTGAGAACAGCAGTGAAGTTTGTTGACTCAAAGGCATCTCCTCAGAAAAGTGTAATGGCTCTTCTGAGGGCTGTGTCTAACACCTTTGAGCGTGATGTGCCACTGAGAGCTAGGGAGCATCAGGTGGGACTGACACACAGCTTAGAGTAGATGGACGTGCAAAAGATCTTGGCATTAACTCGTGAAGTTGGCTATTTATCTTGATGTTTAACTTCAGAGCTACTGCAGATGACCACACAGCAAGAAATATCAAAACACTCCTGAGAAGAAAGGTCCTCTACCTTCATTTAAGAATCTTTATAGAAACTGTTGATTCCACATGAAAATAAATTCATCATTGATTACTATTTAACAGTCAAAGCCCCAGAATTTCAAGCCATGCACATGAACAACTACACCAAGAAGTTAACTACATTCCCTAATTTAACAGGGAGAGCAAACAGGGCAGGGAATCTCAAATCCAAAAGATTATCCTCAACAGCCTTTACTGAGATCTTGCCTACAGCTGTAGTTGAAACTGTGTCAGCAACTAGAAATAAATTGTTTTCCAGTAGGAATCACAGAATGGTTTGGAAGTGACCTCAAAAATCATTCAGTTCCAAGCCCCAGCCATAGGCAGGGACACCTCCCGCTAGAACAGGTCACTCAAGGCCTCATCCAACTTGGCCTTCAACACCTCCAGGGAGGTTGTGGATCACAGAAACCACAACCTCCCTGGGTAGCCTGTGCCAGTGTCTCACCACCCTTACTGGAAAGAACTTCTTCCTAACATCCAGTTTAAACCTCCCCTCCGCCAGTTTAAACCCATTATTCCTTGTCCTGTCATTACAAGACCTTGTAAATAGTCCCCTCAAGGCCTTCCTGTAGGCCCTTCAGATATTGGAAGACCACTACAAGGTCTTCTCGTAGTGGAGGAGCTGAAACTGGGTTTTTTTCCCCCAAGTACAAACACAGCAGAACAAGGCACTGAACAGCATGGCAAAACATTCCAGAACAACTGCACTTTGCATTATGATTTTTATCTCTGTTGATTTCAGTTCCATAGTTTCATAAACTCAATTAATAAAACCACAAGTTCTTTGACGTGCTCTTAAAGCAAAAAAAAAAAGCATATCAAGCAGCTATCAGAAGAGATAATAAAGCTCCTGATTGAGAACAGCTGTGATACTATCTCCAGGACACACAGGAAACTGCAATCCTATAATAAGCAAACCAACAACTGCCAAGAAAGAAATATTTCTGTTAAGATGGTATGCATCATGCTCCCCAACAGAACTTTTTGTAACCTATATTTCACATGGGTATTTTATCAGCATTACTTGAGGAGGAAGAGGGAGAACACATACAAAGTAGTACAGACTAGAGCTTACCAAACGCAATCTGGGGTAACACACGGACAACTTTTTTCAAGCAAGAAAAACATACCCTGAAAGTCTGAAAAACCCTCAGTAAGCACATAAAATTAGGATAAAACCCTATGATCACTCACTGAAGAGGTTTTCATTCCTTTTAAAGATATTATTCTTACTACAAACAAAATCCAAGCAAAAACTGCCTCAAAACACAGTAATCCATGTGAAAGAGACATAGAATTTTAAGTCTTGTAATTGTGCTTCAAGTACCAATTTACCCAGTCAGGACTGCTGATCTTGTGTAACTGACATTCAAAGAAAGCCTCTATCAGACAGCAGAGCACTAATTAAATTTGTTAGAAGTTCAAATATGATTAGTCGTAGCATGTGTGCATCTGAAAGCTTCTACTGCTAAATAAGAAGCCCTCATAAAGGCTTTAAGTGTAGTGATTTGATGTGGACAACGTGAAGGTGAGGGTTTAAGAAGTCCTGGCACAACATGGTGGTGTCTCTGAGGAGCAAGGCACAGTGCAGAATAAAGGCATGAAGCCGACAGCAAAAGAATAAAGACAGCTGTTAGGTAGGCATCACAGGACAGGACTAAGTTCAGTGGTGTGGGTCACAGCAGGCTCTAGATTTGATAAGGTTTTATTTAATACAGCGGATTGCAGTGGTACCAAGGTACCAATAACATCACCTCTGAGAAATGCTTAGGTAGGTAAAGCAAACAGTACTGGAAAGCACATAGATCACCTCTGTGCAGGAACTCTTGCTAAGGGAAAAAGAAACTTTTCTGTAAGCCAAACACATTTCTGTTTTTCAAGAGCTACACCTTTCTGTGATCCAAGTGTTAGCAGGAACGTCTGTGTGCAACCTATTAAATCTTTAACTTGTTTCTGAAGTGCTTGTGTCTTGACTCCTGTGAATATAGGTCAGCTCCCTCACAACATGCCCCAGCTTTTCAAAACACCAATATCCCCTTTCAGCAACATTTCATTAGGTATATGGGGCAGACATTCTAAAGCTTCCTTGTATTTTGCTAAAATCTCCTCTTACAAAACCCATCAGCCAGGGATACACAAATCTCATACAAACACACTCATTTCACTTTAGAGACTCTCATAGGCAACTTTCAAGAAAGTGGAGAAAATAAAGACATGCAAATGAACAAAAAAAAAAAGGCTTTTTAAAAAGCAGCCCAAATCTATTCTTAGGAGCCTGTGCATTATACAGCAAAAAAACCCAAAACAGAATTGGTCCACCATGAAAAGGGCTGAAGAGCTTTATCAGCGATGCAGTCACTCAAGATGACATTATCTGAGCTAGCAATGAAAAACTTCCCAGTGACATGAGCAGGAGTTTACAAAGAGCACAACAATAATAAATAAATCAATCTTTTCTTTGAGGAGGTGGAGAAGCCAGAGGTAGGTAAGGACGAGACAGAGGAGAGGCCAATCACTAAGAACTGTCTTTCCTTCAAATAGAGACTAGATGGAGAGTTTCTAGGCTGTTTCAAGAACAGCCTTTTGGCCAATTTCATTATAAGGTATGGGCTTTGATTCATGCTATTGTATTCGTGGCAAGACATCCCCTTTGCCCTGTACTTGAAAAGCTTACTATAGAAATCATGCTATGAACAGAAAAATCAGGAAGAAGCAGCATGTGCTGAGATACAAGTCAAACCAACAGTAGGTCTGACTGTGTGCCCTGCTGACGCAAAGACTAAGTGGCATGCGGATTACAGACAGGCCAGCCAGCCAGAATTTGAACGATGCACACACCCAGATGCTTACATGCTTTATGCAGCAAAGCTTTGCATGCAAACAAGATACGGAATGCAACACATTAAGGCTTCTACTACTTCTACCTATTGGTGTCATTTAACACTTCTGTGAAAACAAAAATTCATAACAAACAGGTAAGAGCCAGGAATCTGCAAGTCTTGAAATGCCTGACACAGTTCTCTTATGAAAGTATATCTATAAACGTGAGGCACTGAAAAACAATGAAGCTCCCCTCAGCAACAAACCATCAAAAATATACAGTAATCTCTGTATGTTACAGCTGGTCTCTTGCTCTTTCTCAATAACAAAAAAACCCAAACAAAACACTCAAAACCAACCAAATTAAAAAAAAAAACAAAACCAAACAGAAGTAAAAATCTGTTCAGTGCTCTTCATTATCATCAGCCTCCACAAGCAGAAAAAAAGTAGTAAAGAAAAAGCATTCTGTTCTTCTACTCAGAGAGGCAATTTTGCAAGTGTATGGATTTTTACAAAAGTCTTTTATCTTCTCACATTTTTTTTTTTGGGGGGGGGAAAGGAATGAAGATAAATTCACCATTATTCCCCAGAATAATTAATTCCTCACTGTCATCTCTTTCGGATATCACTTCAAAAACAGTTGTGAAATGTAACAGAAATTGTGATTTTCTGGCAAGGTACCAGTGATGCAGAGGTAAAAATCTTGCCATAAACCACATTTCTACTGAAGCAGAATCCCTCCAACGTTCTTTGAACAACTCCTTTTAGATTGGGTATTGTACTGGATTTACAGGAGGCAATTCAAAGGCAGGATCCTGAAGGTGGCTCTTACAAGCATTTCCTTCTGAAGTATGCAAGGCTGGCAAACAACAGTTCCACTGGTACTATATCTTCCAGTTAAATCACTCCTTTGACATCTCTCCCTCCTTTTTCTCACTCTCATACTGCCAGAAACAGTGAAAAATGCTACTCTCTTAAAAGCCTGACCCTTCCACAGCTAAAGGTTCTAAAAGTTCTAGGTTTATTAAAGTAGCTTTACACATATGAAAAAAGAAAAAAAAGAAGAAAAAAGAAGAAAAAATGTTTTCCATTAACATCAGCATGAAACCAACTTCCATGTGAAACGTATTAACTCAGACAATGCATGTCATGATTTGTTACAGTGTTCAAAAGCACCTGCTAAGGACACAAACTGGTGCTTTCAGAGCCAGACTGCCACGTGTATTGAGCATGATGGAAGTGTTTTTACTTGACCAGCAGTGAAGAACAGAATTTGAAGTGTCAAAAAAGTTTTGGTTTAGTGTATTACTTTTGTCATCGCTTATAAAAACTGAAACAAAACAGCCAGACAAAACCCCCCAAACAACCAAACTACATTTGGCAACACCATCACTTTTGAGAAACTCTCGGGAATACTTTAGAACCTGCAGGACCACTAAGGAATCAACATCCAACATTTTCTTCTTCATGACACAGATAACCAGACTACTGTTCTCTCACTGTAAAGGACATCATTGTAAACTGATAAAACTACCCTCAGAGTTCTCTGAGTGAAGGCTTCTTCCTCACCCCAGTGGGAAAATGTCTGTAAACATTTGTATGCCATACAACTTCAAGCAATCTAACAACGAAAACAGGGAACACAATTTCAGAAACACAGCATCATTTTATTATATTCAGGAATCACTTTGTCATTATTGAATATAACAACGAAAACAGGGAACACAATTTCAGAAACACAGCATCATTTTATTATATTCAGGAATCACTTTGTCATTATTGACCAAAAGACCTTCAGTGAGTAAGACCTCAGAGTAACAGACCTACAACAAGGCACAGGGGCTGACCCAAAGTGTCTCCAGTTGTTTTGTGTGCACAGACACTTCTTGTCCATCAGCCTCCCTAGTAAAAAAAGTATTTCTCAGAGTTTACCCATTACAAGGGGCAAGACAAAAGCAAGGCACAAAAAGGAAACCCCAAATGGTTTGCTCTTTTTCAGAACTGAAGACATCTTGGCCTATTTGAAAGTGTGATGTTGCACTGACAGCAGCCTCAGATCAAAGCCACCAAAATCTAAAAATACATATAAAAGGTATTTTCTCTGCTCCAACAACAGGTTACCACTCTTGACACTTGCCAGTTTAAAGGAGAAGAGAGACCAAAGACACACGTGCTTTGATCAAATGAAAACAACTAACCAACAAAGGTATTTTCTTTGCAAATACCTAAGATGCAGGAACTTATCTGCATTGCATGGACATTGGAACACATGCACATGCACTTAACTACTTCCACTTATGCCCTTCTTCCCATCCAGAAAAAAAAAAAAACCAAACAACCACAAAGCAGATCAAGAACAGGACACAAAACCAACACAACTCCGACCAAAAACTTTACTGCAGACTGTGTTGATATAGCTGGAGAAAGCCGTACCATCAGAGAGAGCTGCATGCTGCTACACTGGACAACACTGGTGCTGGAAGAATTCATCATTCATAGCTCAACAATTGGCTCTTTTATCTCCCCAGCTTTCGCAGACTGGACCATTATGTATTTTTTTCGTCCACCTACTGATCCTGCTGCACTTCAGATTTTCAGCTGCACCTAACAAAAACATCTGAAGAATATTCATACGTCCAGAATGTATCTCGTTAAAAGAAATAATCTTAAGCAGAGAGGGGAACCTCTCTGCTTCTGTGGGCTTTGTAACTCTGCCAGGGTCAAGAACTGACTTAACAGAAAACTCTGTAATAAAATTACAATCAAATCAGCTAGAAGAAAAAAATGTAGAAGGTAAACTGAAATGCACCAAATGCCCTCTTGCTGGCTTTCTACTAAAGGTAGTTCATGTAAACTAACCCATGAGACAGCTGACCTCTTACCAAGAAAAGTTTCAGGACTAAATACTTCAGCTAATCAAAAGCTAAATTACCTGGATACATTAAACCACACCTTTAAAATAAAGCTCTATTCTGCTCAGCTGAAAGAGCAGCACGTTCAGTCATGACTAAGGCAAGGGAAATACGGCTTTTTGGATATCACTGCAGAGAAGGAAAGCCAGGGAAAAGAGGTATCCATCATTGCAGAGCGCAATGCCTCATCATGGCAGTAACGGGGGCAGGAAAAGTCACCTCAAAAGAAGGCTGCCACGCAAAACATGTCTCCCACTTCTACTGCCGGCTGGGTTTGTCCTTTAAATCTTCAACCCTGCAGAGGCCTGCTAGGTGACACTCGGCAGGTGACGTTCCCTCTGTACAGCCCGGACTGCGCTGCCCAACCCTGCCAGAAAGGCGTCCCTGGGCCGTAGCCGAACCCCGAGATGCGTGGAAGCCAGCCAAGACTCGGTGGTGTGGCGAGATGCCATCTCACGGCACCCCACAGAGAGAAGGGGTCCGGAACAGAAACACTGCACCTCGCTAGAGGATGCGGCGGGAGAGAGGCTACTCAGCCCTCGCTGAGGGGGTCCCGCACACCTCTTCCCAGAGAAAGGCACAACTCTGGAGGCTAAATCCCATGCAGACGTACCGCGACAACCCCGTGAGCTTCACAGGGTCGGACGTGGGGACCAAAATCGAGCCGTCGCGGCACGAAGGACCTCGGTGCACGGGCAACGGGCTCAACCCCCAGGCAGGGCAGCGGGCCCCACCCGCGGTGGGAACCGCACGGGGTACAGCCACGGCCCGGTCGCAAGGAGGGAAGGGGAAGGGGAAGGGGAAAGGAAAGGATGCGGGATTCCCCAGGCCGCTCACTCGCCCGCCCTCACCGTCGATGTTCTCCCTGTCGCTGATGTGCTGCAGGTTGCAGCCCGTGTCCTCCCGGCTCAGCTCGGCCTCGGGGCGGTAGGACTCCAGGCGGGAGTGGGCATTCCTGCGCAGTTTGGGGCTGGAGGAGACGCAGCAGGAGGTGGTGTTCCCCATCTTCTCTGCCCGGGCCCGGCCCGGCTCAGGAGGAGGCGAGGGGCAGCCGGTCAGCAGCGGGAAGCCATGGGCACTGGTGGAGACGAGGGGCAGCAGCAGGAGAAGCGGCAACGGCTGCGGCGCCCTGCGGCTGCACTCGCCGGTGGCTCTCCCCGGCGGTTCATCCGCGGAGGCAGCCCCGCAGCGCGGCCCGCCGGCGTGGGCTGCGGCAGCTAAACCCTCCTCCGTGGGCAAGCAGCGCAGGGCCCGCCGAGGCACAGCCCCATTGCCGGCGGCAGGGCCGCCGCGCTCCTCCCCCGCCCCCGCGCAGCCGCCGGGCCCGCTCCACGCACGCACCCACGCGGCAGCGCCGCAGCCTCCGCGGCAGCGGCAGCCGCAGCAGCAGCCGCCCCGGGCGGCCCCCGCTAACCGGTTCCGGTTCAAACGCGCGGTAACGCCTCCCGCCGGGCGGTCTGCGAGAGCGGCTGCCGTGTCCGCGCCCGCTCCCGCGGGCCGACGATGCCCGACTCAGAGCGGGGTGGTCTGCCCGAAAAGCGGTCCGGTGGCAGCCCGGGCCCGCCCTCACCCAAGGGCCCCCGGGACTTCCTGCGTTCTGGCCTTGGGCCGCCCGCGGCCGTGTCGCCAGACGGGGGAACTTAATCTGCACCGCTGTTGGTAGCTTCTCCGCTCACCCTACACGCACGCAGGAGCGCGTGGTTGTGCTTGGGGCAGAGCAGAGCGCTGCTCGCCAAAGGCAGCGCGGCGAGAGCAGCAGCTGCTGGGCGCTGCCCTCTCGAGGGAGAGCCGCAGGGCTAGGAGTCTCGCCGCCCGCCTCCGCCGTGTCGCCAGCCCGGTGGGAAAGCCCCGATTTCATTTCCGCAGCACGGCAACCCCGGCGTGGCGGCCGCCGTGATCGCAGCTTCGCCCTCGATCTAGGCCCAAAGAGCTCAGGGGCCAGACCCCGGGCAGGCACAGCCACCCCCACGGAGTCTCCGTGAGGAGTCTGCCTACAAGTACCATATGCTCACCCCTGTTTGTTAGTTTGCTTTTTTGTTTGTTTCTTTCTTAAACCTACAAATTGTTCTTGTTGAGAACTCCTTTAGTTGGACAATGTCAAAACTAACTGGCTGGAGAGGAAGGAAGGTGTGTAACATGCCCCTGCACAGAGCTTTCCTACTCAACATTGATTTTTTTGGTGTCATTATCTTGCTAGAGATGAGGACTGTACATGTTTTACGTTAGGGTTTGGGAGATTTTCTGTTTAAAATCTCTGCAAGCAAGCCTCATCACTACTGGTGGTCTGAGTTATGGTAGTTGATAGCAGAAAAACACACTTCTGTGTTTATAACAATTGCTTTGACTTCCAGCCCTGTATCCAAGGAACCATTACTTGTTACTCAGACATCTCATGATATCTGAAGTCTTCATAAGAGCTGTCAAGTCAGATGACTACATGAAAGACCTCCAAGTTGATTTCCTCCTATGGTGGTTTGTTGGTGTTTTTTTTTTCAGATCACACATTGCAAGGAAAAAAAAATCAATTTTCAACTGTCTTTGAATGGTTATTCAATGCAAATATACCCCAGTGTGGCAGAAGGACAAAAAGGAATGAAAAATGCCTTTTAAAAGCCTCTTTTGAGGTGTTTTCAGTAAGTAATTTTGTGACACTTCCCAGGGCATGGATGGGCAGTGGTCCCTTTGTGGTAGAGGAACTTTGGTAATAGGTTAGCATCTTCTGTGTACCAATGTCTTCAGTAGCTTGCGTGAAAACAAAGGAAATTAAATATTTGCTGTTTTAGAACTGTTACCTTGCAAGATGTCACCCTAACTAGTGCTTCCCACCAGCATGTAGGTCATTGCTTGCTGAAGGTAGCTGGGGATCCACCCTCTCAGCGCTGTGCTGAGCCAGCTCACCGCCCGCACTTCTGCTCAAACCCAGCCTGGGCATCAACTCTGCTCTTGTGGGTAGGTGTGATTAAATCTCGGGGAGCGTAAGCCCCAATCAGAAAATATCGAACATAGTTTTGCCCGAATCAAATCCTACTGTATATACAGTAGAATAATGCAATGTTGCAAAAGGCCTAGCTTACCACATCTCATGGGAGGGCATTGACAGAGCCAAGGAGACCTCTGTGGAAGAATTATCTATTTGACTGCCTGTCCCATTTGACTCCCTGACTGCTCCAAGTTCTACCTTCCTGCAGAAGTCAGAGCCACTCATGTAAGGCCCTTCTGGCCTGTAGCCTTCCAGCTCCTGGGGTGTCAGTGCCATTGTCTTTTAAGTGCGTCCTTGAATAATATTCACTGGGAATTCGTCGTGTTGCCTTGCCTTGTACCAATCCCTCTGCATTTCATTAGGTACACAGCAAACATTTCATAATCTTTGAGTACTTAGAAACCTTTTAACAGCTCTAAATCTATTGTAGTCAAAATACTGCAATTATCCTCAGTCAAATCTTGTGATTTATATTTATTCCCTAATTTTCATAAGCTTTGAAACAAAATGGACAATGACATCATGGTGGTGATGGGTTAATTGCAAACCCTGCTTCTCTAAGTAGAGAAGCAGAGTTTAAAAGAGATGTTTTCTTCATTACAAAGGAATGGTTTAAACTGTGGTCTATATTTAAAATTAATACTCTAAAAGTGAACATTTCACTTTTGTGTTTTTTCAAGTATTTTTTTCAAGTGTTTTTTCAAGTATTTTAAACTTGTGATCATCAGTTGTGCACATGTAATCAGTAGGTAGCTATTTTCTAACTTGCAGTCTTCTGAATTTTTCATTTACCTATATTCCTCCTCTTTCTCCTTTCTCTCAAAGAGCTTGCTGAAGTATATTATAATGACAAAGGTGCTACAATACATATTTAAAGATGAAGTCAAAGAATAGGAATGCCACTTTAGAGTAATGGTGTCCTGCTGGAATCTAAAAGCTGAGAAGACTGCATGGGTAAAGTATAAGTCAGGAATGCATATCTGTTTTTCAATCATGGTTGATTTATTTCAGCTGTATCGTGTATGAGGCAAAAATGTCTTTGTGTTATCTGATAAATACTGGTACAATAAAGCAAGAGCAATTCACTGTGCCTTGCTGACACACATGGATGCCATAAAAAGATCTTTCATGTCTTTCTTAGACTGGAGACCATTTTATTATTGAGGTTTAAAATTACTGTAGAATGGCTTAGGTTGGAAGGGTCCTCATAGATCATCTACTCCAATCTCCTTCCCATGGGCAAGGACAACTTTCAACTAGACTCAGCTGCTCAAGGCCTCATCCAGCCTGGCCTTGAACACCCCCAAGGAAGGGGCAACTACAACCTCCCTAGGCAACATATTCCAGAGTCCCACCACCCTCCTACTGAAGATCTTCCTAAGATCCAATCTAACCCTACTCTTCCTCATCTTCAAATTCATCATTTCCCCTTGTCCTATTGCTAGACACCCTTGGTGAAGTCCTGCTCCAGCCTTCCTGTAGGATGTCTTCAGGTATTGGAAGGCAGCTCTAAGGTCCCTCCAGAATCTTCTCCAGGCTGAACAACCCCAGCTCACTCAGCCTATCCTCATAGCAGAGGTGTTCCAGCCCTTGGATCATCCTTGTGGCCTTCCTCTTTTAACGACTTCACTTTCCAGAGGAACTTCATGCACCACCTAAGGAACAGGTGTAGCCTTAAATTAAGGCTACAGTTTTCAAGATTGGCCAGCACTGAGGTACCTCTGTTTACCTCTGTTCCTGCACAAGAGTAGTTTAAATCTGTAGCATATCCATTGTACAGAAGACAATGAGTTCTAATAGGTTAAATATTAATGCTGTGACCCATTAAAAGTTGTGCTTGAAATCCTCCTGGAACACTGTCCAAAAATGTGTCTCTAACCAGCAGATGTAGGTCACTGTCTTGTTTAGGTAAGATTTTTATCTTTTTCATGTAGATAAAAATGATAAATACTGTTTAACCCAAGATTACTTTCAGCTTGTGAACCAAATTATATGGGAGGCCAAGTGTAAGGAAAACAAAACCAACCAAACAACAACCAAAAATCCTTTCGGATCAATGGTTGGTGACAAGCAGACCTGAGCGCAGCGCTTCCAAGCACAGCACAGCCGAAGGCACTTGAGCCGCACGATCCCTTCCCCACACCGCCACCTAGCGTTGCACAGGAGCCCTGCTAGCAGCCGGGCCACTCTGAAGTGCCATGGTGTCAAATCTGTCACTGGGATCATCGTTACCGGCAGGTCAGCAACAGCTTAAAGTGAACATTCCTGCATAAAAGGCTCCCTGGGTGCTCAGCTGCTTACACACTAAATCAACTACAACTGCAGTGATGAACATACAGAATCAGAGAATGTCAGGGGTTGGAAGTAACCTCAAAAGCTCACCCTGTCCAGACCCCCTGCCAGAGCAGTATCTCCTAGAACAGGTTACACAGGAACACATCCAGGTGGGTTTTGAATGTCTCCAGAGAAGGAGACTTTGCAACCCCTCTAGGCAGCCTGCTCTTAGGTCTCCAGCACCCTCACCATGACAAAGATTTTCCTTCTCTGTGGAACCTCCTCTGCTCCAGCTTAGACCCATTGCCCTGTATCCTGTCACTGGACATCATCAAGCAGAGCCTGGCTCTGTACTCCTGACACTGCCCTTGACATGTTTATCAACATGAATGAGGTCACCCCTTCGGCTCCTCCAAGCTAAAGAGCCCCAGCTCCCTCAGCCTGTCCTCGCAGGGAGATGTTCCATTGCCTGCATCATCTCTGTGGCTCTTTCAGGCAGTTCCCTGAGATCCCACTTGAACTGAGAGGCCCAGAACTGGACACAATATTCCAGATGTGGCTTCACCAGGGCAGAGCATAGTGTGAGAACCACTTCCCTTCTAATACATCCCAGGCTGTCATTGGCCTTCTTGGCCACAAGGACACCGTTGTGGAAGCTTGAGTAGGCCAGAATAGGCCTATACATGTCCTGGCTTGCACAAACATGTTTATCTGCTCTCTCTCCTTCTGCTATGGGAAGAATCAACTGCAGGAAAGAGGACAAAGAACCTAGAGCCACTGAGTCTAAGGACTCTGGCCTGCCCATATTTGTTTACATCCTGCACTAAACAAGATACACAGGCTTAGCTTGTGCTTGCCTTGTGCAAGGCCTATGCTTTTCACAAATGTGAGTAAAGCAAGCCTATGGCTCCACCTAATATGGTCAGGCTTGGCTAACTGCCATTCTGATTGGCTATTCTGTGTCCAAAGGCCCATTAGTCCCAGGCTACACTAAGAAAAAGAGATAAGCAAGTAAACACAATGTGCTCTGCCACTGCATTCATACTTTCCTGCCTGCTGCCATTGTTCACTGCCTTAGTGCATCCTGAACTGCCTAGAAACTACACTGCCTCGAGTTTACCAGGAACAAGCTCTAAATGCCTCCACACAATCAGCCTGCATAGCCAGCATGATGTCACGTCACAAGACATCCTGCCTCCACCTGAAAGTCTCCTGCCAAGGTGGGAATTCCTGGAGATACACAGATCATCCAGAGGAGCCAAGAGATAAGGTCAGAGATGGTCTGCCTCCTTCCCCAGCACTCTGAAGCCTGGGAAGAATCAAGTCTCAGCAGCTGACAAGGCAGTAACAGAATTCCTTAAAAGCATTTGGGTACTGTCTGAAGCTGTAGCTAGCCCCACAAGTTGCAAAATAATATTTTGTGAGTAAATACTTAAAGCCTGTTGTAATTCACCGTGGCCTTCTGCCATAAGCAGAAAGGAGGTTCCCAAGTCCATCTAGTGGACAAGCAGTATACTGAATGCAAGTAGTGTGTTTACCACAGGAACCTTCTCTTCCAGTTCGATTAATGTTTATCTGTTTTGGCTAGTTATTTCTAGATCTAGTTATTCCTCTGTAGAATGTTTCCATGACCTTGCAAAGAAATTATTATTAAAATTAGTGGTGGCAAAAGTGCTGAATATCAAAATTAATAAATAATATTAATTTTGGGAAAATATAATCTTGCATTAATTAATTATCTCCTCTACGACAGACATATTGCTGGCTCGTGGGCACTCTGTTGTCCGCTAGGACTTCTAGGTCTTTTTCTCCAGATCTGCTTTCCAAACACACATGAAGAATGTTAATTATTATCCTTCTGACAAGTTTGTTATAAGTCTAAATTCAGTAGCTGCAAAAAACTTTCTTCCTCAAGGCAAGTTCAGAATGCATCATACTTCAAGATGATCCAACCCATACAGCAAAGCCTGTGTGTCTCAAGAGCACATTTGTGGATCGTGTCCTAGATTCCCACTCCTATGTATCTGAATGGACTGTTCCTTGTGACTTCCCTTTTGGTTAAAGGTGTTGATTCTTCTAGAATTAAGGCAGTCTTCCATTTCTTGGAGGGGGGGGAAATCCAGTGCTTGCCAGCTCTGAAGTGCATGGTAACTAGAGGATGCTATCTATTTTCATTTACTGTACAGGAGGAAATAGGTGATTCAAGAATGAAGGTGCTGGAGAGCAGGTGTTAGAGTACTTCCCTAAATGTACCTAGCCCAGATGAGCCTATATTGCATTATTATAACTTTTATTATTGCTGTATTATTCACCAACTTGAAAGCACTACAGAAAGAGGCAGTTTCATTGATTCTTCATTTGTTTAAGAGAAGCACTTCAAGAAAAATTATGCTACAATCTTAAATAATAAAGAATAGTTCTGTACCTATCTAGTTCTTCAGGACCGCAAAAAGTAAAGATCTGCATCTGCAAACAGCCAGAAACCCACAGAGTATGCAGGGAAGATCATCCACACAGCACAGACCTGCAATGAGATTGGGAGGAGAGGATGGATGGTCTTGTTTTGTGGAGGAAGGCAGAGGCAATTGGATTTGACCAGCTGGGTGGAATTTGATGGATTAGCTTTGGCACATTTTCACATCAGTGAATGGAGTAACTATTGGAAAGCTACTGGGGAAAAACAACACTGCCCTGATGCTATCATTGTAGGCAGATAGAGCACAGTCCCATACAGTCTCCCTCTGTGTTTTTCTCTCTCTATTGTCTCCCTAGTTATTTTTTTTGTGCCAGTGTGTGTCTTCCCATATCAGGATTGGCTGGCTTTTTTTTTGGTCTGAGCTCTTGGCATGTAAAGACCAGTAATTACCCAATAGTATGGCTTGATGACTACTAGCAAGGGTGGGAGTTCCCTCTCTTGAACAATAAAAGTCCTTGTAGAGAAAAGCCCAACTAAAGAAAACAAAATTATGTGTAAAAACAGGCAGTGCTGCCACAAAGCACTGTGCCAGCTAGAGAGTCTATATGGAGTATGAATAATAGCCTGCTGTGTTCTAGGCCCATCTGCTTGTGAAAGATCTCATTCTATAAAGAGATAAGTGTTGATCTGTTCTGATCTCATACAAGGCTAGGCAAGATAACTTCTTTATTTGCAATGAAGCTACTCCTAATTTACACTAAGAATGAGATCTGAACTAGGCCCAGCAATTTGAGACAGCATGTTCAGTCAGAACTGGTTTTTCCCAAATTAATATTCAGAAAACTGAAACAAATAAAACAAAAAAAAACCAACCCAACCAACAAACAAAAAACCCCCACCCAAACAAAAAACCCACCCACACCTCACATTTTTACCCAGCTCTCAATACCCAGCAATTTTGAGTATCACTCGTACAAGCTCACAGTCAGAAACATTTATGTGTAGTGTAAGCTTGCAAGCTGCGCAGCATGAGCTAATATAGGATAATATGTGAAGGATTCTGTCATGGTAGGCCTAAATAGGCCAGAACATGTCCTGGCTTGCCCAGACATGTTTTTCTGCTCTCCTGGCTTCAGCTGATGGGAGAAGCAACCACAGGAAGGAGGACAAAGAACCTGGAGCCACTGAGTCTAAGGACCCTAGCTTGCCCAGACTTGTTTTGCTCCTGTTACATCCTGTGGTCAACAAGGTACATACACTTGGCTTGTGCCTGTCTCATGCAAGGCCTATGTTTTTCCCAAATTTGGGTAAAGTAAGCTTATGGCTTCACCTAATATGGTCAAGCTCAGCTAACTGCCATTCTGAACGGCTATTCTGTGTCCAAATGTCTATTAGTCCCAGGTTGTATTGATAAAAGAGATGAACGGGTAGAGACAATGTGCTTGCTGCTTGCTTGCTGCTACTGCCACAGTCTCTGGTTATTGTGCTCTCTGTGCTACTACTTCAGTGCATCCTGCCATGGTATACTGAACTATAAGCTAGCTCTGCCACAGTGTAACAAACCCTGATACTCTGGGTTTGTCTTCCTGGAAACTACCTGCTTTGAGTTTACCAGGAATAGGCTCTAAATACCTTCATGCAATAGGCCTGCATAGCCAGTGTGACATCCATGCTGAAACTGCACATTGCAAGGCATCCTGCCTATACCTGCCAAGACAAGAAGCCCTGGAAGGGACACACAGATCATCCAGAAGGGCCAGGATAAGGCCAGAGATCATCTGCCTCCTTTCCCCAGCATCCCGTGAAGCCTGGGAAGAAACAGAAGCCTCAGCAGCTGACAAGGTATCAACAGAACTCCCTGAAAGTGTTGGGGTGCTGTCTGAAGCTGTAGCTAGCCCCTGAGTCAGAAGCTAATTGTTGTGAGTAAATATTCAAAGCCTCTCAAGTCTTCTGGTGGGCAAGAGATATAATTGAAACTAAGAACCTCTTTCCAGTTTTAAGTGTAATGCTTGCATATGCTAGTTGTTTCTTAAAGTGTTCTAGTATTCAAACCATGTGTTTTGAACATTGTAAATAAGTTTTCTGGCAAGATTTAATGTTAATAAACAATTTTAATAGTTATTAACAATCTTTGCCCAGATATCAAAATAAATATTGATTATTAATTTCGCATAGTTCATATCCTCCCTAGGTCAGGCTTTTTAACTAGAAGAACAGAAAGGGGTTTTTTGACTTTGTGTTTGCTTTTTAAGAGTGGGTTTGATGAAAAGTTAAAGGTTTCAGAAGCAATGAAACAAACTAAATATGATGAACTGTACAGATTCAGCTCAAGAACTATTCCTGTCACAGGGAGAGTCCCAACAACTCTAAGACCGAGACTGACCACTCCACCAATCACCGCTCAGTTTTAGCAAGTCCATATTTATGAACTACATGGCATCTCTATTACACCCATTGGTCTCTTCAGGTCAAGAGACACCAAAGAAAGCTATCCCAGGGAAGTTTAAGTTTGTTGTATGCATTCTGGGGTTTCATACACCTGGGCTGCCAAGTCAGGAGCCTTCATTGGCCTTAGAAGTTTGGTCTGGGGCTTCTGGCATGTTTTGCTTGTTTGTTTTGACTTTTCCCATTCCAGATAAGATTGAATGGGTCACAAGCATAGAGAATTGTAGAAGCAAAATCCATAACTCAAGTTTTTTTGGTAAGGCACTGGTGAGACTGAAAGCTTAAATACAGGCTAACAAATAGGTTTGTGTCTGCACAGAAAACTAATCACATGTGCTAAAGCTGCCAGCATCAGTGGTGAGTGGTACTGCAAAGGAAGACAAAAATAACTTCAAACATTTTCAGATCTGCACTGATTATTAATGTATGTTGTTCATCTGAATAGCATCACTTTTGAAGCTGACATCTGGAATCCAAATGAACTATGTATCTAGGTTAGAGATGTGGGTTGGAGAACTTCATTGCAATATACAATTTGTACATCATACAAGGCTAAACTTTAAACCTTCTTCCCTAACAACAAAACATAATCTTGTGAAGAGCTTTGGGGTTTTGTTATGAGGCTGTTTCATAGGAACAGTGAAGTCTTACTTATATACCAACAATTACTGACAAAACTTCAACATATTTTAACAAAATAGCTTGACAACACTTCAGAATTTGCTTCTGGAATAGTGTATTTTCATTTCTAAATGGACATATGACTCATTTCCAAGAGCTGCAGAGTCATACCTTAGCTTAAGGCCTGTTTGTATTCTTGTGTGATTGTTCAACCCTGTAAACAAGCATAAAATAGTTCTAGAATATCTTCAAAAGATTAAGAACTACTCAGAAATCACTAAGTTTTTACTAAACCATGTGTTATGCTAAATAAAATATGTTAGCTGATAGAGAGAAATAAAAATAATCATTTAGTACTTAATGCTTTGTATTTTAGGTTTATGAAAATATTCATATCCATGTTCAGCAAGGTAGAACATGCTCTTTGACTAAGCATAGTGCAACAAGGTCAGCTCTAAAGGTTTCGCTATCTAAAATGGGTTATGACTGAATCTCAGTTCCTAAGATTAGGAGTTCCTGATGTGACTATACTTCTGCTCCTGTTAACAGCTACTTTTTTTTTCAGTGCTCATAGAGCTGCTTACGTTCAGCCTAACCAGAATTCAGAATACAGGCCTAATACAGTTAGAGGCTTTAATTACCTTCAGACTTGCAAAACTTACCTCATGCTTTCAGATTGACCTTGACAAATGAAGCCAATAAATCTACTATTACCCTTTAAAATGGCATAACCCTTGCCTGGATGGAGCATATCCTGTGGCACAAAATCAGGATTACTCTCACCCAGATGTGTGGGTTCAGCATTCACTTCCTCCTCTCCCTAAGCCTTACCTTTCCTGAGAAGTTTAAATACCATGCTAGCTGGGGTCTGCCATCTGTGCAGCATTGCTCTGATGACAAAATCTCCCCATCTTTACCACAGCTCTTGCCCTCATAATCTTTTCCTCAAGATTAAAGGAGATCTGTCTTCAGAAAGGTCAGGAATTTATAACCTTGGTGTTAGATTGTATTAGTTTAAACTAGGTGGCCCTTCTAAGAGGAACAGGGGAACAAGGAGATGGGGCTATACTCCACCCACCCAGTGGCACAGAGTGACAGCAAGCTACATGCTATGTTCTACATCACGCTCACTGTAAAACAGGAAAGGGGTTGCCGGGGGTTTATGGGACTTGCAATATAATCTATAGTTTATGAAGTTCCCTGTTCTGAGTTTTTTGTGTCTCTTTCCCAGTCTTGGGACTGAGGTTCACCCTTTTTGTCCTGCTTTGTGTGCAGCGGCAGTTGTGGCAGTTTGGTCTGTTGTGTACAGTAGTCCCTTTTCTCCTGCGTTTTTGTTTTGTTTTCCCTTTGTGTAATCTGATATCCTGGCAACAGAGTAGTAAATTGTCCTTATCTCAACTAACATTTCAGCTTTCCTGCCTACTTTCCTGCTTGCCTACCTAGAAAGGGGAGGGGGGAAGAGAAAGGAGAAAACCTCTCAGTTGCAGCTGGACTGCCAGGACTCAGCTGCCAGCTGAATTCAGGCCATGACCTAGGTGTATCTTTAACTCAGGACTTACTTTTCAATAGCCATTCTCCCTAGCTCTTCTCTGAACTGCTTGTATGTTCAGTGGAATGAAAGGCACTTCATCCAAGTCACGCAATTCCAACCTCAGAGAGTTATGGATTGCACTGTGGAAATGTTGCAAGCTGTCCCACTAAAACAGAGAATTACAGAGGAACATCAAAGAAGACAAATATTGATTTCAATCAGTTCACAAACTTGCCCAGGAGTCTGGAGAAGTAGGTCTGGGAGTCTCTGTGTCTACCCTTACAAATGTTTCTGAATTATAATGTAGGCAAACATGCACTGCATAGAGAGCTGGTGCACACTGACAGACAGATCTACTTACCAGACTGAGGACCAGGTATCTAGTGTTTAGACATGCAACAGTTCACCATCAGACCTCATACCTGGCCCTTAAAGTAATAACACTTCCCCTGGAAGCTTCACACATGCCATTGTAGTTCTCTCAGGTACCATCAGCGTGATATACTCTAAGGTTTCTCCCCTTCTAGAGACTCTGGGGTGATAAGGCACAAGTAAATCTGCAGTTCACCACCTGGATGAGAAGGATTCTTCTTGAGGCAGTTCTGCTTCTCTCATCACTGAAGACATTCAGCTTCACGAGTGCTGAAGGAGGACCACGCACAGCACTGCATACTCATTTTGTACCACTCACGATGAATACTTGACTAAGGCAGCAGCCACTACTGTTTTTTCTATCCCATTTGTTCCAGGTAAACTCCTTCTTGGGTACCTAACTAGTTTGGAGTTTTATGTTGTTGGGGAAGGGCTGGTTGGTTGCTTAGGGTTTTTTCCTCCTTAGAGAAGTAGCTTAAAAGAAAAAATGACAACTTTAATATAGCATTGGCTGTTCACATGGAAAAGCTGATCCAGGTCCAGCTAGGCTTTCTGCTACAATTATCAACTAACATGAGCAAACAAACCCTGATTTGGGCTAAATGTCACATACCAAATATCACCTGGGCACACAGTAACTATGTTCCAGTGTTTTCTAATATTTTTAGCAATATAATGCAAGATGAAAGATCCAAAGCAGATTAATTCAGCAAGAAAATAATCTTTCATCACATTTCAAACATATTTAGTCACTGCGCTTATGATGAGATTCTATTCAAGTGATAGATTTATTTCCTTATCAAGCTTATGTTTCAAAACCTAGCTGCTCATTTTACACCCCTTCTCTGTGTTACTGCAAAGCTAATGTTTTGATTTTAATAGGATTATTTTTATATCAGCAATTCCATTAAGTGTGTTTTGCTTCACTGGGCATCTGTCCAAGATCTGAGATAACTCATCTCTAAAAAGTGACCTACATACTAAGCTGCTGTGCCCCTTCAAAAGGGATACTAAACTGCCTCATGTTTGCTGTTCAGTCGATAGACAATTTCTCTTGTGCACTTAATTCATTTTTGTTTTTTAAATGTACATAAAGATCTTTCCAGTAGTAATTCAGGCATAAAATTGTCACATATTTTAACCAAGAATGAAGTTGATGTTAACATTGTTCATCATGCTTTCCTCTGTCCTAAATATCATCTTTACACAATGCATAATGAATCCATGTAAGGTTTATTCTCTGAGTGTTTCAGCAGAGGTAGGCACTGGAATCAGATATTTTTACACAAACTGATTCTTTCAGACTCTGTAGACTGGATGTAATTTTGAAATTTTGTATTTTCAAAATCTTTGCCGGGCACAGGAGCAGGGGAAGAAATGCTCTGGATGGATTTGAAGTCCATTACAAAACACCACAGCACAGCTTTGACAATTTTATTGGGTGGTGGTGGAAGATTTTCCTACCTTACAGTTTGAGCATCTGCCTTTATTTTACCTTGTATACTTGAAACAGCTCTCTGACATCTCTTACTGTGAAGCGTGTATGAAAAGATCAGTTCCCATGCCTCCTCTCCCCTTCTGTTTTCAAGTCGAACAGTGAGACCTCTGCTGTCAGTAAAAGAGCACGACTGCGTTCTCAGGCAAAGCCCCTTCTGAATCCCAGGACGCTAAGAGCAGATGCAGGAAACCAGGGAGGACTTAAGCATTTCCAGGGCTAAAACGCTGGCTAAAGAAACGCAACATTTAATCCTTTCATTCTAGAAAGGTGGGGAGCAAGGGGGCACACGCTGGAAACAGAAGGACTTTATCTGTGAAAGCAACATATCTACTCAAACAGCAAAGAGCTGATGTTCAATGTTGTTTGAGCGTAGCGTTTCTAACCTCAGGAATGCTCCAGTCTGAGGCAGGAGGACACAACCAGATGTAGCATCGGCTGAACCAGCTGCAGTGAAAACAGCTGGAACAGCAGATCAGCACTGTAAGCTTTGCAGTCAGACACTGCGGTGAAAGTGGACACCAAATCTCCTCAGGCTGTCCTAGTCACAACATAAACTTTTAAGAACTGCTTTAAACTGTTCTTAAGGTTACATTTATGACTGCACATGGTATGCTGTTAGTAACTGATCTGTTCAATTATAAATAGTTAAATGTGTCACTTTCTCAGGAACGACAGTTCTGAAACCATGTGTCTTCATTTTTCATAGAATAAGCCCATGAACTTACCATGTGGAAATCCACTGTTGTTCTAGACCCTGAGATCAGCTCTCATCTCTTTGGCTAATTCTCTTGAATGAGGGAAAAAAACGTGTTTAGGTGCTCAGTTCAGGCTTCAATAGAGCTACAGAAAATCTCCTGTGTAGTTCAGCCCAGGGACAGTTGCTTGCAGACACTATATATTCATGGTTGTGATGGGGAAAAATTGAATCTACCTAACCTGAAGAATGAATTGTCTACATCACTGTGCATTTTCCTGGTTTCTCTATTCCTATTCTTTACATCCTCCACTTCCTCTCCTTTTCCATTTCCTTATGCTTAAATTAAATTGCTTTTTTCCCTTTTCCCTTCACACTATTCTGTTACAAAAGATATTTAAGATTTTTGTTATATTTCATTTTTGTTACCCAGAACTGTGCCTCAATAGCAGTATTTGTAATACCACTTTTAAGTATTTAAATAACATTCTATGATTATTTGAAATTATATAAATCAAGATTAAATAATTCTCATTTTGTCTTTTATTAAGTGGGGGTATTGAGCAGGAAGACAATAAATCGAGAATGTGTCTTTTTTTTCCTGTTAGAAGGCTATAAAATTATAAATCACTTATTACTAACTACTTATTAACACAGGAAAAAATGAGTTTCTTTTCTCAACAGCCACCAAACACATTATCTCCTTTCACTCTACTTCTGAAATATCCTTTGGCTGCTTAATCAGTTTGGACATAAAGTGTAGAAATTTATACTCCACAAGGTGTCACTGTAAAACAGCTGGAAAAAATGTTGTCTTTTCCCTTGGCACTTAATCCAAAAGGTCAGCAATGACTAGCACTTCCAATTTAACACACTCAGCTACCAGACTTTCTGCTCGAAGCTACTAAAGTGCAACAGTAAAGACAGTGGTTGTTTTTTTTTGTAAGCAGTGTTTTTCAAAAACAGTTTATTTTTAACCTCTTTGCCTAGTTGAAGTGTGCAAAATTATCAGTAAGTGTTTAAATCTGGGACGACATCCAGCAAGTATAGAATAGAATCAACCAGGTTGGAAGAGACCTCCAAGATCATCCAGTCCAACCTATTACCCAGCCCTATCCAGTCAGCTAGACCATGGCACTAAGTGCCTCATCCAGTCTTTTCCTGAACATCCCCCAGGGATGGTGGCTCCACCACCTCCCTGGGCAGCCCATTCCAATGCCAATCACTCTCTCTGTGAAGAACTTCCTCCTAACATGCAGCCTATACTTCCCCTGGCACAACTTGAGACTGTGTCCCCTTGTCCTATTGCTGGTTGCCTGGGAGAAGAGACCAACCCCCACCTGGCTACAACCTCCTTCAGGTAGTTGTAGACAGCAATGAGGTCTGCCCTGAGCCTCCTCTTCTCCAGGCTAAGTATTTTATGAAGGCACATTCCATTGCCCTTTAGTCAAACACTGAAGACCCAGAGAACAAGTTCAGACCCAGCAACCGAGGTCTGCAAAGGATTTCAGCTTTTTAATAAAATACACTTTGTCTATAAATACATAGTCCTTTTAAATAAATACTGTGTATTCCATAGAAATCTGAACATTCCCCCTAAAAATACAAATAGCTGTCAGCAATAAAACTAATGACACTTCCTGAGTTCACCTGCAATCTGTGAATTAATTCTTTAGAATCGAACGGGACAGAATTCCAGTTTTCTTATACCTAACAAAACTTACATTGCAGTTTCTCCTTTAGTAAGTCCGTGCCATCTTTGGTAACTATCTGCTTTCATGAACTTCTGAGAGACCCATCTGCCAACTGCAATCAAAACTGATCATCTGGTTCAAAACATATTGGAAGAAATCAGGCACAAGCACAAATGAAGTAGCTGTACATGACAAGATACAATAATAGAAACTAGAAGCCTGTGGTCAGTGTGGCAGAGCTCTGATTCTTGCACAGACCAAAAGGATACTTACAGCAAAATAGGGAAAGAACACAGAAGTCCAACGTGTTATCTGCCTGTTTGTGTTACTCCGCAGCATGACAGCTTTCAAACACTTTGTTCACTCTATCCCAATGTTTTTCTGCCTGTTTACCTCTGGGCGTGTTTCATGTTAGGCCTATTTCTAGTAGGCATGCTTCAAAAAGCTACTAGTTCAGGCCTCAAATGAAAGAAACTGAAAAATGTCTACTTTGAAGAGCTCAGATTTTGCTTGCCCATTTGTGTTAAGAAGGCTGCAGTTCCATACCCACATGTGGATCTTTGAGGTGTAGAGGTAAGTGTGTAAGGACTTGAGTGTTTTCATGTTTATGCGGCAGCTAAGGAAGTTCTGAAGGCTTTTCATACAACCCATACCTTTGAGAATCTAGTTGTTGAGTACAGGTTTCATCAAGCAAAGCAGCTCTGTGTGCATTTAACTTGAATACATTTGCAGTTCTCTCCCTTCTGTAAGAATTAATGGAAGATAGAATTGTGATAAATACCTTGCTGAAATGAAAAAAAAAAATAATACAATCATTGAGAGAACTCCTTTAGAGGCAGCAGACTGGCCTGGTTAGACAACCATGCTGCTGCTTTACCTGGTATGAGCAAAGCCATTTTGAGAAATAAGGAAAAAAAAAATTATGCAAATGAGATGATTAAAAGCCTCATTCAAGGCCATTTGTAAATTGTATTTTTGAAGTCACAAAGCAGAAACAATGACTTGGCTAGGTAAGCAGGCTCCTGAATTGTGACATCTGTAGAGTTACAATTCCATTCACAAGACATGTTAATCACACCCAATTCCACTATTGTGGCTATTAAAGGAAAGGAAAAAGCCTCAGCAGTTACCGTAACAAAGACACTTCCTTCACTGTTTTTTTCCATTTAAGTCATACAGAATACAATGAAGTTATTTTTCCTCCAGTCTCTTGTCGTGGAGGGCCCATAGGCCCAAAAAATAGGCTCATTCTATGCCTCACTTTGCTTTGCCTGCCCAGGCCTGTTCCTCCCCAAACCAGGGGTAAACAAGCCCCAAACGGGTAAACACATTAAAAGGCATAAAAGGTACAAAAGGCCAAGGTGCCATGGTGTCTGCCTGGCCCCGGCCCTGCTAAGGCCTGTGTAGCAAACAAGTTACATAAGCAGCTTGTAAACAAAAGCCCACACTGAGCGTGTGGCCCAGCCTATGCTCTCTCCATTAATGGAGGTATAAGGCATAGTGAATTCGCCTGTTTTGGTGATGTTTGGCTGTCTGCCAAACCGATTGGTCAAGAGTGGCCAATTAGGGCAACTGATCTCGGCCCATAGTTTATAAATGACAGTGCACACGTGTGCCGGGGCTTCTCTCCAGCGCGACAGAGCTTGCTTCTCTCCAGCTCGCCAGAGCTCGTTTCTCTCCTCTCTCACACTCTCGCTCACGATCGCTTATACTTATACTTGGGCACAACCTTGATATTATTTTGTCTCACCGGCCTGTTTGCTCATGCTGATACGGAGATAGAA
>WAAF01017114.1:165521-187745 GCA_013400475.1 Tricholaema leucomelas | reverse complement strand
CCTTCCCTCCTTCCCTCCTTCCCTCCTTCCCTCCTTCCCTCCTTCCCTCCTTCCCTCCTTCCCTCCTTCCCTCCTTCCCTCCTTCCCTCCTTCCCTCCTTCCTTCCTTCCTTCCTTCCTTGTTTTATAAATTACTCTGACTTAGCACATTCACAGGATGTTAGGGGTTGGAAGGGACCCAAGGAGATCATCAAGTCCAACCCCCCTGCCAGAGCAGGACAATATAATCTAACACAGATCACAGAGGAACACATCCAGACAGGCCTTGAAAGTCTTCAGAGAAGGAGACCCCCACAGCCTCTCTGGGGAGCCTGTTCCAGTGCTCTGTGACCCTTACAGTAAAGAAGTCCCCCCTTGTGTTGAGGCAAAACCTCTTTTGCTGCAATTTACACCCATTGCTCCTTGTCCTATCCCAGGGAGCAAGTGAGCTGAGCCTGTCCCCCCCACTCCTGGCAGCCTTCAGATACTTATAAACATTTATCAAATCCCCTCTAAGTCTTCTCTTCTCCAGACTAAAAAGCCCCAGGTCCCTCAGCCTCTCCTCATAAGCCATGCCCTCCAGTCTCCTAATCATCCTCATAGCCCTCTGCTGGACCCTCTCCAGCAGATCCAGCAGATTCACCAAGCTGCTAATGCTTGTGTCTATTCCTGTCTGTAAAATGAGGATAGTGATCATCTGGGTTGGAAGAGACCTCCAAAGATCATCTAGTCCAACCCTCCCTGCAGTCAGCAGGTACATCCTCAACTAGATCAGACTGCCCAGAGCCCTGTCAGCCTCACCTTGAATATCTTCAGGGATGGGGCCCCAATCATCCCCCTGGACAACCTGTTCCAGTGTTCCACCACCCTCACAGTAAAGAACCTGTTCCTGACATCCAGTCTAAATCTAGCTTGAAGCTAGAGACAAGCACTTGTCCTATTACCACAGGCCTTTGTAAACAGTCTCTCTCCTGTCTTCTTGTAGGCCCCCTTCAGATATTGCTATTTCGTCTCCCTGGAGCCTCCTCTTCTCCAAGATGAACAGCCCCAGCTCCCTCACCTGTCCTTGTAGCAGAGGTGGTCCATCTCCCTGATCATTTTCATGGCCCTCCTCTGGACCTGCTCCATCAAGTCCATGTCCTTTCTATATTGAGGGCACTGCTGGATGCAGTACTCCTGGTGAGGTCTTACCAGAGCAGAGCAAAGTGGCAGAATCACCTCTCTGGATCTGCTGGTAACACACCTTGTGATGCAGCCATCTAAAACAGTACAGTACTGTAAAACATCTTCAGTATTATTTTCTGCCTCTGCTGCTTAACCACTTTACCAAAGAGTTGCTCATCTTTGGTATTCCACCTGCACATTTTAGCACCTTGATTGCAGGGTTCCTTAGTGATGCCCTGCCATCACTAGCTGCTTGCAGAAACAAGGTCTAGCATGATGCCTGCAAGTCGGGCAACTCTTGGGTCTGAATTACTAACATAGAAACAAATACAGAGAGTAGTACAGTGTCAACATGAAAATATAGTTCAGAGGCAGAAGTGCCAACCTTTTTATCTGCTGTTCCCAAGCTCTAATTCAGAGCTGTCTGTCCTCAGCTTATGATTTAAAGTAGTTCACTATTTTACCTCATTAATGCCTGATTGTCCTGGTTTAGGGCCATGAGCTACACAGGACCAGAGGACTTCTTAAGAGGTCCAAACTTCCACACTAATACATGTTAAAATATTAAATGTATTTAGCTATTGAAGTATTACATTAAAATGCTAATGGCAGAAGCATTTCTTGGAGATCTGTATTGTTATCAGTGTGCAGTTGTTGCTCTTGAGAGTAATTTTTCCAATGCAGCCTGGACTTCCAGTTGGGAGCCTGATTTCTTTGAACTTGCAGTCCCCACAGTAAGCATGGACAGATTTTGTTTGGTGTCATGACCCTCCAGTTAGAAACTGGTGTTCTAAAAAGCATTAAGAGATGGTGGTTTACTCAGTTCCCCTGTGACCTAACTGACAGGACCATTAGGCCAAGGTTTGGGCTCAGACTTGCCTCTCAGAATCTGAGCATCATATATTTGAATTGTCCTCTGTGAATTTTGCATCTATTCCCCAGGATACAAAACGGAGAGTACAGTAGTGACAAATAAAAATAAGAATCACCTTTGGCCACTAGAGAAAGCTGAAATAATGGAACAACCTCTTGTCTTTGAAGCAAAAGAGTTATCTTCCCCTTATAAAGCAGTAAGCTAAGTTTTCTTCTTTTGCTCTGATGGAGCCTACACGGTTCCAAAAGCAGAGAATGATTTCTGCCCTTGGCTGAAAATGAAATGAACTTCATTAGCTTGGAAGTGTTGGCTGAGACCTTGCTGAGGGGGAAGGGTTCTCCTCTTGTATTTTTTGCATCCTTTGTGCCGTTTGGGACTTGAGCAGTATTTATTTTTAGTTCATTTAAACACTGCAGAAGGAAGGGGCAGTTGTAATATGGCATATTTACATCATGCTGTCAGTTCCTGGCAGCTTGCTTGCCTGCCAGAGGACAGAACTAGTCCATTAAGGATGTGAGTGCTACTTATACCCACGAGTGGTGAAACATCATCTCAAGGGTGGGAAGGCCTCCCCAGGCTAGCAAGTAGGTTTGTTTTTCTAAGGTGCATTCTGGGGAGGGTTTTTTTTTTCATATGTTGTAGAGCCAGGAATGGATCTTGCTGCCTTCTGCTTTTAACTTCTCCTCGGCTCTGTATAGGAAAAAGAGAGGCAAATTCTCTACATGAGGTCAGCATGTGCTGGTTTTCCCCCTCATGCCATGCTTGAGTTCTCTGCCCCATTATAAAAATAAAAATCTATAAATAAAAAAGAACAAATGCTGAGGGGTACAAACTGGACCTACAGTTATGTGTGTGTCATCACTTGTAGAAGTGTGCCTAGCCCCATTCCTCCCAGGCTTTCATGCATTCCCTCTTTCTTATGCTATCAGCCTCTTGGATTGGGAAACATGCACAGATAGTGTTGACTGGAGCTTCTTTTTGCCCTGCCATAACATAATATTGCTGTAGCTCTGGCTGAAATGATGGTGAGCTTATCTGAAAAGAACTCCATATATTTCCCCCCTCCTTCTGTTAAAAAAACCACCAAACTACTTCCTCCCCGCCAAAAATCCTGATACAGCTTCTGCCATGCTTTAGTATCACAGCAATACCTTTCTCAAGGAATCCAGCAGTATTTAAGTCTGATCTCTCTTATGTGACCTGCTGTCTCTGTTAGCTTCGAGCATAGGCACCCTATGATTTCCCTTTCTTGGAAACTGCTCTGTCTCAGCATTTGAGTAGAAGGCCATGTGAACAAATACCAACCACTTCTTAGCCTCCAGAAGGCACTTCCTTTTTCCTGATGGCTACAGAATCATAGGATCAACCAGGTTGCAAGAGACCTCCAAGATCATCCAGTCCAACCTATAAGAAGAAACATTTTCTCACAGTTTGGCATCAAATATTCATAAAATTTTCCTGCTTGTGGAATTGTTGTTTAGACAGTCAGGTTCTTGGTGTAGTTTTGTCATCAGTTGCTGTTTTCCACTCATCTGTGATTGCTTGGTTTGTCAGTAAATAGTGTCTGTCTGAACAAACACTTCATCAGAATATTCTTACATTTCTGGTGCTTGAATAGTGAATCACTGTAAGATTATTCTGTAATAGTGAAAGGTAAGTGAATAGTGAAAGGCCTTGAGAGACCTGTGCTAGTGGGACGTGTCCCTGCCTATGGCAGGCAGTTGGAACTAGATGATCTTTGAAGTCCCTTCCAATCTAAACCATCCTGTGAAGTGTTAAAGAATAAAAAATAAGCTTATGTATTCTTTTCTTTTTCTTAGTTATAATGGAATAAATAGCATGGGTATTGCTGCTCCAAAGATTGTTGGGTTTGTTTTGTATAACCTGCCTTAAATGTTTCAAATAGAAAACCAAAATACTTTATATTACCATGCAGACAGCTTTCACCCCTCCAAAAAACCCTCCAAACTTACTTTTAATACAGAGATTAATATATGTTCTCCTGAATTCATGCACTATGATATTTTTCAAGCGTGTGTCACTTTGTGATGGCAGCAAAGTTAACATACTGTTACCTTCTCATTATTTAGGACATATGTCTATGATATTGAAACAGATCCTATCAATAAAAATCAGTATTAGGAGACAGTGTGCTTCTAATTTTTATACATCAATATCTGACCTGTAAGGTTTGGGGTGTTTTAAAGTTTCATTTTCTATTTGTTTACTTCTAAATTGGCAAATGATTAATGTCATTTGTGTAGTTTTATTTATCTCAGTGATAATACTGAATGGATGACAATGTACACTGCCTTCAGGGAGAGCCCCAACAGTTCAGAGAGTACGCCCTGGAAGCACAACCTAGATATGAGCTGTGACAAACACTTATAGACTGGCAAAGATCTAGACTCCTTCATTGGAGTTTTTAGGTGAGAGAGTGAAAAATATCCCTAAGTGTGATCTTTGGTGGGTAACAGTTTCTGGCATAGCAAAGCTAGAGGCAGTTTGAAAATCCATCGGATTCTTTTTGTATTAATACTATCACAGTATCACAGTATCATCAGGGTTGGAAGAGACCTCACAGATCACGTCCAACCCTTTACCACAGAGCTCAAGGCTAGACCATGGCACCAAGTGCCACTTCCAATCTTGCCTTGAACAGCTCCAGGGACGGCGACTCCACCACCTCCCTGGGCAGCCCATTCCAGTAGCCAATGACTCTCTCAGGGAAGAACTTTCTCCTCCCCTCTAACTTTTGTGTTTGAAAGCCATGCCCAGAAGGGCCTTTGAAATATGCTCTTTCCTCTGCTGAGGCCTGTTATGAGGCACTCTAGGAAAGTGAGCCATTGTTGGACATGTCACTGGATTTTTACAGTTCCACTCTTAGATACATTCTCATCCAGTTTGGTTGTGCAATCTGCTTAGCCAAGCTTTGCCAAGTTGAATTGCATCTGCCCATGTGATACACACATCTCACTCTAGCTAGGACTTCATCCAGTTCTGTGCAGTGGAATTTTCTTTTGTGTGTTTCTTCTAGAAAGTATGTCTTGAGAAAAATGAGTCTTAGTTTGATTTATTACTTCTGCCTCATTTTATGGCATCCAGTGAACTATTATCACATGCATATTTCTTCCTTGAGTCAACCAACGTGATCAATGTCCCAGTTCACAATTTTCCAGCAAGTGGTCCTAGACTTCACAGCTAGGTCTGGTGATGGCTAGACAGAGACTAGTCAGTCTTGCTTCTTGTTGGCAGATAAGAGACTATAGAGGAATCCTAAACTTTTCAGCTTTGGTAATTTATTGAACTTCTGTAGAGCCTGGATGGGTGAGCAGAGGCCAATGGGATGAGATTTAACAAAGCTAAGTTCAGGGTTCTACACTTTGGCCACAACAATCCCAGGCAGTGCTGCAGACTGGGGACAGAGTGGCTGGAGAGCAGCCAGGAAGAAAGGGACCTGGGGGTACTGGTAGATAGTAGCTGAAGATGAGCCAGCAGTGTGCCCAGGTGGCCAAGAGAGACAATGGCATCCTGGCCTGTATCAGGAACAGTGTGGCCAGCAGGACAAGGGAGGTTATTCTTCCCCTGTACTCAACACTGGTCAGGCCACACCTCGAGTACTGTGTCCAGTTCTGGGCTCCTTAACTCAAGAGGGATGTTGAGCTACTGGAATGTGTCCAGAGAATGTTGAGTTGGAATGTGTCCAGAGAAGGGCGGCAAAGCTGGTGAGAGGCCTGGAACACAAACCCTATGAGGAGAGGCTGAGGGAGCTGGGGGTGTTGAGCTTGGAGAATAGGAGGCTCAAGGGTGACCTCGTTGCTGCCTACAGCTACCTGAAGGGAGGTTGTAGCCAGGTGGGGGTTGGTCTCTTCTCCCAGGCAATCAGCAACAGAACAAGAGGACACAGTCTCCAGTTGTTCCAGGGGAGGTATAGGGTGGATGTTAGGAGGAAGTTGTTGCCAGAGAGAATAATTGGCATTGGAATGGGCTGCCCATGGAGGTGGTGGAGTTGCTGTCTCTGGAGATGTTCAAGAAAAGAGTGGATGAGGCACTTAGTGCCATGGTCTAGTTGATTGGATAGGGCTGGGTGATAGGTTGGACTGGATGATCTTGGAGGTCTCTTCCAACCTGGTTGAATTTGATTTGATTCAATTCTAAAGTCATGAGAATCCCATCTGGTATCTACAAATTCCAAGGCTTCAAACCACTTGCCACTATATTGCTGCCAAGGTAATGGAACCAACCTTAACAGTACTCTAATGGCTTTTGGAAGCTGTTAAACTCTGCACTGGCTTAGCTGTTTGTTAGCAACTTTGTCATGATGTCCAAAACCAGAAGGGGTACGAAGAAATTGTCCCTCTTGTCTTTGGGTTGTTTCTACTTAGCATCAGGCCTATTTGCAGACAAAATGGAGAGGTTTGCCCTGCTTTATCCATCAGTACGAGGACTTCAGGGATGTTGAACAGAATGAAAACAGCTAACATTAATGGGATGAGCTTCAACAAGGCCAAATGCCAGATCCTGTTCTTAGGTCACAACAGCCCCAAGCAATGCTACAGGCTTGGGAAAGTGTGACTAGAAAGCTGTCTAGCAGAAAAGGACCTGGAGGTTGTAATAGATAAGGAACTGAATATGAGCAAGCAGTGTGCCCAGGTGGCAAAGAAAGCCAATTGGCATCCTGGCTTGGATTAGAAGTGCTCTTTTCAGCAGGAGCAGGGAGGTGACTGTCCCTTGTACTTGGCTCTGGTGAGGCCACACCTCAAGCGTTGAGTCCAGTTTTGGGTCTTTCAATACAAGAGGAATGTGGAGGTATTGGAGCCAGTGCAGAGGAGGACAGTGAAGCTGGGTGAGGGCCTAGAGAATACATCTTTTGAGGAGATGACTCCTTGACTGAAGGAGCTGAGGATGGTTAGTTTGGAAAAGAGGAGGCTGAGGAGAGACCTCATCACTGTCTACAGCTACCTGAAAGGAGGTTGTGGAGAGGTTGGTGCTGTTCTCTTCTCACAGTCATAGAACAAGGGGGAATGGCCTCAAGCTGAGACTGGATAGGTTTGGACTAGATATTAAGGAAAATTGTTTCCCAGCAAGAGAGTTCAGGCATTGGAATGGGCTGCCCTGGGAGGTGGTTGAGTCACCAACCCTGGATGTGCTTAAAAGTCATTTGGATATGGTGCTTGGGGATATGTTTTAGGGCAAACCTTGTAGAGTAGGGATATCGTTTGGATTTGGTGATCATGAAGATCTTTTCCAACCTGAATCTTTCTGTGGTTCTGTGAATAATCTTAGGGCTCTTTTTTTTTTTGTTGTTTTGACATCATACAGTACCTTAAAAGTGTTACTAATCCTTAATTTGGAATGGCTTGCAGCAAAAAGCCTAGAAAAGGTGAAATTGTAGCAATTGTGCTGTAAATAAGAATGTGCTGCAAATGAGAGTTGTGATGAAAATGCAAAAGAAGTTGCCTAGAGCAAGAGCAAATCTGTAATTCCTGCTGTCTGCAGAAACAAGCTGGTTTAGAGTCTGGTTTTGTGTACAGTGTGTAGAAAATCTCAGTGAATGTGTTATTTTGGTTGATTGGTCTGATTTTCCTATTTTCCACTGGAGCAATGGAGACTTGTCCCTGGGATCATCAGATGCCATCCTTAATTAATGATATTGATTTAGTTCAAGATTAATGTTATGTGACTCTGCACTGGTTAAACTGCACCTTGAGTACTGTGTTCAGTTCTGGGCCCCCCTCCCAGTTTAAGAGGGACATTGAGATGCTTGAACATGTCCAGAGAAGGGCAACGAGGCTGGTGAGAGGCCTCGAGCACAAGCCCTACGAGGAGAGGCTGAGGGAGCTGGGGTTGTTTAGCCTGGAGAAGAGGAGGCTCAGGGGAGACCTTATTGCTGTCTGCAACTACCTGAGGGGTGGCTGTAGCCAGGAGGAGGTTGCTGTCTTCTCTCAGGCAGCCAGCACCAGAACAAGAGGACACAGCCTCAAGCTACGCCAGGGGAAATTTAGGCTTGAGGTGAGGAGAAAGTTCTTCCCTGAGAGAGTCATTGGCTACTGGAATGGGCTGCCCAGGGAGGTGGTGGAGTCACTGTCCCTGGAGCTGTTCAAGGCAGGATTGGACGTGGCACTTGGTGCCATGGTCTAGCCTTGAGCTCTGTGGTAATGAGTTGGACTTGATGATCTATGAGGTCTCTTCCGAACTTGGTGATACTGTGAGACTGTGACAGTTTGCACCATTTGCTGTGCAGACATGGTAAAAATGTTCTGTATTGACATTCGTTTGTTTCATTTTGAGTCTGATCTTTCTCTTCTTAAAATTCAGAGTGAAGGATAATAAATGCAGTTGCTAAGGTGTTTGAGATGGAATGTTGGAAATTAGGAAATGTTTTTAAAGGGTATGTGAAAAACAATGGGAATTGAGGTTTCATTTCTGTTGCAGGTATGTGTAAGAAAGATAACCTGGTCTTGTTGAGGATATCCCTGCTGACTGCAGGGAAGTTGGCCTTCGGAGGTCCCTTCCAACTCATTCTATGATAAGCAGGCATTTCACCTTTGGATATTCTCTTACAATAATAGATTAACCGAAGGCATTACCAAATAATGAGAGCTTGCTGAGATCAAATTTCTTTGAGACTTCTCACATGGTGTTGTTTTAATCTATTTTTTTTCAAACTTGTAGTTATTTTGTGTTTCTTTCCTTTGTGATTTTTTTTTTTGTCTAGGAAAAAGAGAAGAAATACATGCTGCCTTTGGACAACTTGAAAGTGCGTGATGTTGAAAAGAGCTTCATGTCTAGCAAACATATCTTTGCCTTGTTCAACACAGAACAGAGGTAAGAAAATCTGATGTTATTGTTATGGAGGCAGGGAATTAATGTGGCTGAGCCAGGAATTTATATAAAAATAGAGTTATTTTATTTCCCCGAAACAGCCCCCCCCCAGACTATATACGGAAGTTAATATAATTTTAATTAGCAGGTTCTTAGTTGGTTGAGAAGATCTACACAGATGCCACAGGCAGACTTGACTATTTTAGAAGTCAGAAGTTGGAAAAGGCTTGAGCTATTAAATATATGGCATTCTCCCACTATCAAGATAAGGCTGAGCCAAAGCTACTCACAGCAGAATCAGGCTGGCTTGAATGGAAGGGTGGTCCAAACGCTCCTCCCTTCGGGTCTTTCAGAAGCCTCCGAGGGTCGTTAAGAGCTGTAAAGCTGCACAAAGGAGGTGCTTCAGGCGGACCCAGTCCTTTGGAGCTTGTCTTTGGGAGCGTCAGGGGGTCCTTGTGCAGAAGCTATCCAGGCGGGGGGGAGAACTCCAAGGCAGGAACACCCCAAGGCGGGAAGTCCCCCCGATATTTATCCCCCTTCCTAGACAAAGAGCTGAGTTACCACTTCCTAGGCACGAAGACCACAGCCAATCCCCAGCCGAGTCCAGCGTGGGCCCTGCACGGGGCACCCCTAGTGCCGGAAGGGTCCCTTGCTCCCCCCCTTCATGCCTGCAGGGCAGGGCAGGGGGAACAGGTCTTTTTGCGCCTTTTCCTCTCCCATTCAAACCACAGAGGGAGAGGAATTTTGGGGTATACAGGACTCCAGGACAGTTATGAAGGCAATTCTATGAACCTGGATGTAAGCTGGACATTTTAATCACTGGGAGTGTGGTTCTGGTATTTAAACTGTCGAGTGAACAGAGATCTTGGTACTCTTGATTTATCTGCTTCTTTGTTGTTGCATAACCACGGGATGAAAAGTTAGTGTCTGTCCAGCCACTCGTTGGGTGAAAGAGCTCTGTGATTAGTCATCTAGGTCTTCTGTATGGCTGAATAATCATATCCTGATCCAATTTGTGTTTTCTTTGGCAATCACCTAGGCTTACCCAAACATTCATGACTTCTGTACCTTGTGACTCGATTCGACTGGTGTAAATTACAAGGTCATCATTGCTTTTCACTTTCTCCAGTGGCAAACCTTGCCTGGCTGTGATCTGGGGAGTCATTCTGTTGTTTAGGTTTAAATACTGCTGAGTGGAGAACAAATAAGATTCCTTTGCTTCATTGATTAGTAGAACCCTGGCTTTGTAGTGTTTGTCTCCTACTTTTCCTCTGATTTAAGAGGTGCGGGTACTCTGTGGAAGCCTGCTCCTGATGCACAGCCTGGGCACAAATAAGCCAAGGAAACATGACAGCACTTAATGACATGCAAGGGATCTGTAAATCAGTTTGTTTTTATTGAATAGGAGAGTTGCGTTTGCAGGTGTCTCCCTGGAATTACATTTCAGCAGATAAGGTGCTTAAAGTTTCTTTTTCAAGAAAATAAGTAAAGTTAATTGTAGTAGTATCATGGATCCATCCTGATGTCCTTGTTTTTTCATCTCTTCTGCTGGGTCCCTTCACACCTGCTTCTCCCCTTGCATCACCAAAGCTTGACAATGCATTCAGATGTTAGAATAGAATTAGAATTAGAATAGAATCAACCAGGTTGGAAGAGACCTCCAAGATCATCCAGTCCAACCTATCACCCAGCCCTATCCAGTCAACTAGACCATGGCACTAAGTGCCTCATCCAGTCTTTTCTTGAACACCTCCAGGGAAGGTGACTCCACCACCTCCCTGGGCAGCCCATTCCAATGGCAAATCACTCTCTCTGTGAAGAACTTCCTCCTAACATCCAGGCTATACTTCCCCTGGCACAACTTGTTGTTCAAGACAAGAAGGCTGGAAGTGGCTCCCTGCAGGGCCAGCTGTTGTTGCGTTTGAACTGGCTAGAAATAGTAGTTTCAGAAGCAAGGACTGCCCCTCCCTCCTGCAAAGCAAAAGCAAAGCGTAGGATTTCTGGGTTGTCAAGTTTCTACCGGCCTCAGAAACATCGGGACGCAATGTGAGCCTCGCTCTGAACCACAGCATGAAGGCTTTGCCTACATCTGCTGACATCTCAGTTAGCTTACATATGGACATTGTCTGCCAGGAGATGCCCTTTGAAAGTATGTTGCACACATACTTGCTGGGAGTAAGATTTCAAACACTTGACTACTTGCATTTCTGGAACAGAGCAAAAACCTTTGGAAACCTTTTCACATTTTTAAAAACATAAATTCTCCTCAGGTGCTGGATGGAAATTAGTGTGATTCTGATTGTTCTGCTGTAGATGTGTGGAATGGCCCAACACTGCGTTATACATCAGTCAAGAAAGATAACTCTGTCCTGGTGACTTAGTATCAGCAGTCCATATGAAGTTCTTTCCATGAGAAAGGTGTTAATTTTAGCTCACTGTTACTCCTTTGTTTTGGCTGATGGCTTTCAATATTTTCATAGTCTTAAATATTAACCACTGACCTGCTGTGAAAATGCAAGAGAAGCAGGCGTTTCCGTGAGCAAGTTTGGGATTTGGTTAGGTGCACATTCACATTTTCACTGGATCTTCATGCACAGTGGACAGCAAGGATTTCAAAATCAGATGTCTAAAATGTTTGCCATGTCTGTAGTAACCCTGCCCCAATGGGCTGTGAGTAGAGCCTCCAGCATTTGCAAGCTGCTCTAAAAACATCTTTGTATCTAAATGGGCATGCTAGGACATGACAACACAGTGATAAGATGACAAAACAAGTTTACCTTGGGAGAGGCTATTTATGGAGACAGTCTTGCAGCTTTGAAAGAGGCAGAAGTTGTTCTTGAAGAAAGGTTTGTTGAATTTTAATTACAATGTCAATTCCTCTGTTACAATGGAGGAGCTTATTTGTGATATTCCCCAAAGCCTTCCTCTGGCACAAATTGGTGAGAACAGATTTGATATCACTTTCCACTCTCTCCTGAATTCATAGATTGTGTCAGCAGAAGCAGAGTTACTGGAGCTTGAGTCAAGTGGTCTGGCCCTCAGCTGGGGACTGTGGTCCCTGTCCCACATTCTTGAGGAAAGTGAAAGAATCAGCAAAGATCTGAAGATTGAAATAGGAGGTCTTGTTGGTTTACTTTATGTTAATCCATAGTTAATCTAGTTTTTGAATTGGGAGTCCATGTAAATATGGTTTGCTTTTCAAAACTGACGTAAAAACTAACTTAATGTCTGGTTAGGGTCTTTTGTTGCTGGGGGTTTTTTTTGTATTTTTATTGGGTGGATTTTTGATAGGTTTTTTTTTGTTTTGGTTGGGTTTTGTTTTGGGTTTTTTTTTTGTTTGGTTGGATTTGGTTGTTTGCTTTTTTTTTTTGAGAAGGAGTAGTTGAGGCTTTTAATTAAAAACACCTTCAAAACCAAGGAAAAAAAAAAAGCTTTCTTCTTCTGAGTTTGCCCACTGAGGGGTCTGGTTATGGAACCATTTTGCTGTTTAAGATGTAGATCATTAAAGAACAAAGGCACAATCATCTGTTCCAGCCTCTGTGATAGCATGGAGATTATTCTGGATCTTTTCTTTGCCTGATCTGCAGCGTGTTTTTGTCACTGGCTATACAAACTTTCTTAATGTTCAATTAAAGTATTTTGAATTTTCAAGCAAAATCTCTTTAGCAGAGGAATTTTCATAAGCTTGTTCTCCTTTTCATTCCCAGCCCCTCACTGTATAGGTATTTGCTGCAGCCGTATGGTTCTGATACTCTACATTTCAATAGTTTCCTGGATTATGCACTGCATTTTTTCCGTTTATGAAAACCTTTCCAGTTCTGAAATACACTTACCAGGAAAACTCTCATTTCACTGCATAGAAGCAAAAACCATCTTGAGTTAGCAGAGGCTCAGGGGTAGATGCAGGAGGAAGCTAACAGTATCTGTCATTTTGATTTACTGCAGAAGTCAACAGTTCTCTGACAGGAATCAAATGTGACTTGGTAATGTATAGTAAATGGAGACTGTGACGATTGATTTCACAGTGAGGGTAAATTCTCATGAAATGAATATAATTGCATGTTTATGAAAAGGCTGCATTGTGAAATAATTAAATTCTTTTCCTGTTACTTTCTAATTAAAATTAAAGAAAAAAACCCCAACAGCCTAGGAAAAAAAAAAACCAACAACAACCAACCCAAACCCAAAAACCAACAGGGAAAACCTTTGGTATCAAACAGATACAGCATTGCTTAAAGAATGGGCGGGGGAGTTTAGTTTATGTAAAGGTTTTGAGGGGGCTCCTCTGCTTAGTGGAATTCTCTGGTTTACTTACTTTAAGCAGTACTAGATATTAAAACTAAACATATTACAACGACTGCCCTTTGACCCCTGGATTATTTTTGACCATGTCGATCTACATGAGTCTGTCTTGAAGCAGCTAAAATTGAGCTGTAGGATCAAGCAGTGTGCGTCTAAAGGTCAAGCTGTCAAGAAAGTGAGTGTTATTTTGTGTTGACCATCCTTTTCCACAGTAAACTTCTGGTAAGGCTTTTAGACTGGAAAAGAGATCAAGTACTTTAGAAGGATTTGATAATAGTTATACCATAGGAAAAAACCTAATGATTGCAGTACTGCTGTAGAACATAATGTGAACTTGTGTAGATGTAGGCAGTGATTTGACTTTCTTAGGTAGAGGTAAGAAAGGAGGAGAGGGGATTTTGTCAGCTCCTGTGCTTATATACATTACACTGATCTGTGATGTCCTCATTAATGAATGTGTAAGACTCATGTGTGGACTGAGCAAAACAGATTTTGCCTGTCCAAGAAAGTTCATGGGTTTCATTTCTCAACACTATTCCCCATTATTTCCTGCAAAAAATAATTTGCCAATTGGTGCTTTTTCTTTTAGGTAGTTACTGTAGTCTGGGCCAAGAATTGTAATCTTAAATGTAGCTTCCTGTAGAAGCTGTGCATCAGTCCCATCTCTCTTTAGTGAAGAATCCAAGCAGTCACTATTTGTCTTGATCTTGCCCAGTGGACAGCAGGATCCACATTGCACTATTTTACTGCATTCTGCGTTGTTCTGAAGTAATCCTTTGCTTTGCAGTAGAGTAGTTGCACTTACCTGATTGATTACTCAGTAAATTATGTTACTGTCTTACAGCTCTGTCTAAATACTGCTTTTCTTTTAAGTAGAGAAGTGATGAGTAAAAACTCTCTTCTGCTGCAGGCAGATAAAAAGCTTCCTTTCTAGCTCTTCTGCAGATCCAGAGAGATTAATTCTTTCTCTTTTGTGGGATAAAGTAAAGATTTTAGGGGCCATAAAATGGTAATAGGATGAAGTGTAGTGTCAGTGAATTTTTCAGACCTTTCATACTAATACTGGTAGTAGCAACTGTACAAAGAGTTGCCTGATGGAGAGTCCTGTATCAGCAGTCTTTTGCAGGAAGCTCTGTTCCTTTTCAGACTCATTCCTTTCCTTAGAGCCAAAGAAACAGAATCAGTGTGTGACATTCTCACTTCCTTGCAGAGGAAGATCCCACCAGGTCTCCTTGTCTTTTACTTTCCTGCCCAACCAAGGATCCAAATAAAACTGAATAATTATGTTGCTTTCCTCATCTCTGCGGTTCAGTATGACAGGGGGATGTGGGAGCAAATTCACAGCACAGAACTGTTTCTTTTTGCCTTCACAAGAGTTGTCAGGTTCCCAAGAGCTAAATACCCCTCGATAATCATGAAGCATTAGGACAGAATTTACAATCTCTGCATGAGAGCTTACTGTCTGAGGCAGGCTGATTGTAGAAACAGATCCTTAATCTGAGAAACAGATGAATGTCAAGAAGAGAGCAACCAAAAGGAATTTTTGAGGGCACACAATAGGACTGGAAATAGAACTGCCAGATGATAAATTTTAGCTACTGGCTCCAGAGTACACACTCTGACTGTCAGGAATCATATTGCACAAGAAACTGTCTTGTATAGTAGGACCCAGCAAAGTATGTTATGTCTGCTAAGTGAAAGCATTTATTTTGGGTGCACGTTGTTGGCTGAGTCTTGCTGTAGAAGGGGATAGAGCACAAGTCCTCTCTGGGACTCCAAATGCACTAGAGCTCTAAGTACTGAATTCCTTCATATGGACAACAAGTGGTTAACTGCTATCCATACATAAGGGAAATTGGGCAAGAGCCAAAATAAAGGGAACTAGTGAAAGGAGACCGGGTCAGAGGAGGTGTTGGATGGAAGCCAGGCTAGAGGAGTAAGCTTAAGATGAGATGTATGTTTAGTTACTGTTTTTGAATTACTCAGAAAGCTAAGCCCCAGGAAGAGCTGGACTGTAAGCTATTCAGAGCCCTCTCTGTTAGAAATGGAAGAATGAGATTCTATTTAATTAAAAAGCCCCACAAATTTAATCCAGAAAAGATCTGCTAATGTTTGTATACAAACTTCTAAGAAGCTGGTGAGTACAATATTTAAGAATAGGAAAAATATACAAACCCAAGGAACAAATGGCCTTTATCCCCCAAATCCATTCCATTAAGTAAAAAAAAAAATAAATAAAATAAGCTTGAAAAAAAAAGGAAGAAGAAGAAGAAGAAAGAAAAATAAAATGGAAGTTTGTTGGTTGGTTGTTTTTTTTTTTTGCCTTGGAATATTTCCTTTTTAGCATTATTGACAAGGATTCTTTCTATTATGAATAAAAATAGTATGGTGGGTAGGTGGTGCAGGTATTGAGGCTTAAAACTGGTCCTCAGGGGAAGGAGACAGCAGTGCCACATGGATCCCGTTGGCATGATAATTACACCATACTCAAATGATGGTGTGGGATCTGAAACATTACTGACACCTACCAAAGGCATGGTCTAAGTCATGGCAGGAAAACTTGACTCAGCCTGCAGGGCAGCTTCACTGTGCAAAGTCTGGGTGCCATTGCCCCACCCAGAGAAGCAGAGGACTGGGGCAGAAGACTGTGCTCCCTCCATGCGTGGTGAGGGACTGACGGCTCTCAGCAGCTTTTGCGTCTGTGTGGCCTCAAGGCAGGTTCCAAACAGGCTTCCACCCCTCGCCACAAAAACGATCAAACTTTCTTCTCCAGGGAGTTATGGAATATTTTAGTGCCAGTTACTGTTACTGCTGCAGATTTTGGCCTATGTGGTGTTAGTTTTGGCTGCATTTCTGTTCTGGATTACATGTAGAACTCTAGATACTTCATTATTGTCCAGGCTTGGCTATATACTAATCAGCCAATCTTTTGTTCATTTTCATCTTAAAGTTGTGTGGCTTTATCTGTGTGAACTTAAAAATCCTTCTATTCCAGGGAGGCCATTTCCATGAACTAGGTGGTAAAATCCTTTAGTGCAGTTATTTCACAGTATCACAGTAGAATAGCATCCTTAGGAGACTGACCACCTTCACTGCCTTCTGCAGAGCAAATCCCTATCTGTCCAGAACAGGGTTCACACAGAGTCACAGAATATCAGGGTCTGGAAGGGACCTCTAAAGATCATCCAGTCCAACCACTCTGCCAGAGCAGGATCTCCTATACCAGATCGCACTGGAACACGCCCAGGCTGGTCTTGAATATCTCCACAGAGGGAGCCTCCATAACCCTTCTGAGCAGCTTGTTCCAGTGTTTTGTCACTCTAACAGTGAAAAAAATTCCTCCTCATATTTACATGAAACTTCTTACACCTCAAATTCCACCTATTGCCCCTTGTCCTGTCATTGGGCATCGACGCTCCAACTAGCACACACATGCTGCATGATCTGAAACTGCACCACCAGACAGTTTTCACCTTCACAGTCTCACGGTATCACCAAGGTTGGAAGAGACCTGATAGATCATCAAGTCCAAGCCGTTACCACAGAGCTCAAGGCTAGACCATGGCACCAAGTGCCACGTCCAGTCCTTTCTTGAACAGCTCCAGGGACAGCGACTCCACCACCTCCCTGGGCAGCCCATTCCAGTAGCCAATGACTCTCTCAGTGAAGAACTTTCTCCTCACCTCAAGCCTAAATTTCCCCTGGCGCAGCTTGAGGCTGTGTCCTCTTGTTCTGGTGCTGGCTGCCTGAGAGAAGAGAGCAACCTCCTCCTGGCTACAACCACCCCTCAGGTAGTTGTAGACAGCAATAAGGTCTCCCCTGAGCCTCCTCTTCTCCAGGCTAAACAATCCCAGCTCCCTCAGCCTCTCCTCGTAGGGCTGTGCTCGAGGCCTCTCACCAGCCTCGTTGCCCTTCTCTGGACACGTTCAAGCATCTCAATGTCCCTCTTAAACTGGGGGGCCCAGAACTGGACACATGACATTATCTCAGAGATTGTCACTTTGCCTTTTCTAGCTGTTAAGGGAAAAAATCTTCAGAGGCATGTGTAATTAATTTTAATTGGCATTCACAGTGGACTGATATGAAATGGCATGGCATGATAGAAAATGTTAGCCACTTCTGCTAACTCAGAGCAGATGGTAATTTTAATTTCTTTAAAATATATGATTTGCACAGCTTCCAAGAGAACTTTCTTATATGAAAACCAGGGCAGATGTTGAAAGCAGCCATTGTGGAATTACAGGTAGCTATAATGGTAGACAGAGAGTAAGGCTGAATATGCGAAGTGTACACAGTGGAGCTGCAGGTTGAGTATGCAGAGAACAAATAGAGTTTCATCTAAGATTATCTTTTCTGGTTGTGCATGTGTATCTGGAGGATCTGGTTTCTGTTATTTCCCCCTCTTTTACATTTTAAGTGACTATTTGTAAAACCCATATTCAGAATTACTTCCATTTCAATCAAATCTAAGGATTAATCTTCATGTTTTTTTCTTAGAATAAAATTGGGCTGATTTGCATTTGGCTTCAGATTTTTAATGCTAATTTTGGTCTACTTGCATCCTAATAAAAAGGCCAGAGGTTTACCAAACATAGAATCATAGAATCATAGAATGGTTTAGGTTGGAAGGGACATCAAGGATCATCCAGCTCCAACCCCCTGCCATAGGCAGGGACACCTGCCATTAGAGCAGGCTGCTCAAGGCCTCATCCAGCCTGGCTTTAAACGCCTCCAGGGAGGAAGCATCCACAACCTCCCTGGGCAACCTGTTCCAGTGTCTCACCACCCTCACTGTAAAGAACTTCCTCCTAACATCCAGTCTAAATCTCCCCTCTTCCAGCTTAAACCCATTCCCCCTCGTCCTGACATTACTAGACCTTGTCAATAGTCCCTCCCCAGCTTTCCTGTAGGCTCCCTTCAGATACTGGAAAGCCACTACAAGGTCTCCTTGAAGCCTTCTCTTCTCCAGGCTGAAGAGCCCCAACTCTCTCAGCCTGTCCTCATAGCAGAGGTGCTGCAGCCCTCTGATCATCTTCGTGGCTCTCCTCTGGACCCGCTCCAGCATTTCCATGTCCTTCTTGTGTTGGGGGCTCCAGAACTGCACACAGTACTCCAGGTGGGGTCTGACGAGAGCAGAGTAAAGGGGGAGAATCACCTCCCTTGCCCTGCTGGCCACACTTCTCTTGATGCAGCCCAGCACAGGGTTGCTGTCTGGGCTGCATGTACACACTGCTGGCTCATGTTGAGCTTTTTGTCGACCCAGACCCCCAGGTCCTTTTCCTCAGGGCTGCTCTCAGCCATTCACCACCCAGCCTGTATCTGTGCCTGGGAAGGCACAGTTGTTGGAATTTCAGGAGAAGCTAGTCCTTTATCTTTCAGTCTGTGAGCAGCCTCACTTCACAGAATCATAGAATGGCTCAGGTTGGAAGGGACCTTAGAGGTCATCTATCCCAACCTCCCTGCCATGGGCAGGGACTCATCTCAACTAGACTCAGCTGTTCAAGGCCTCATCCAGCCTCACCTTCAACCCCCCGAGGAAGAAGACACTCACATCCTCCCTGGGCAGCCTATTCCAGTGTGCCACCACCTTTGTACTGAAGAACTTCTTCCTAAGATCTAGTCTGAATCTACTCTCCCTCATCTTAAAACCATTCCTTCTTGGCCTGTTGCCAGGTATCCTTATGAAAATTCACCTCTTCAGGTCCAGTAGGACCTCTTTAGGTACTGGAAGGCAGGTCTAAGGTATTCCCAGTCTTCTCTAGGTTGAATAATCCCAGCTCCCTCATCCTATCCTTGTAGCAGAGGTGCTCCAGCCCTTGGATCATTTTTGTGGTCCTGCTCTGGATCCACTCCAACAGCTTGTGTCTTTTTTATGATGGGGACACCAGAACTGGACTTAGTATTGAAGGTGAGGTCTCAAAAGAGCAGAGCAATGGGGAAGAATCATCTCTCTTGACCTGCTGGCCACACCTGTCCTGATGCAGCCCAGGATATGATTTGCCTAGCTTCAGGACCCAGAGGGACAGGAATCTTAGTAAGTCACAGCTAGGCTCAGTCTTCAAACCTACCTGACACTTCCCCTTTTTTCCCTCTTGTAACACTTCCAAATCATAGAATCATAGAATGGTTTAGGTTGGAAGGGACATCAAGGATCATTCAGCTCCAACCCTTTGCCATAGGCAGGTTGCTCAAGGCCTCATCCAGCCTGGCCTTAAACGCCTCCAGGGAGGAAGCATCCACAACCTCCCTGGGCAACCTGTTCCAGTGTCTCACCACCCTCACTGTAAAGAACTTCCTCCTAACATCCAGTCTAAATCTCCCCTCTTCCAGCTTAAACCCATTCCCCCTCGTCCTGACATTACTAGACCTTGTCAATAGTCCCTCCCCAGCCTTCCTGTAGGCTCCCTTCAGATACTGGAAAGCCACTATAAGGTCTCCTCGAAGCCTTCTCTTCTCCAGGCTGCAGAGCCCCAACTCTCTCAGCCTGTCCTCATAGCAGAGCTGCTGCAGCCCTCTGATCATCTTCGTGGCTCTCCTCTGGACTCGCTCCAGCAGTTCCATGTCCTTCTTGTGTTGGGGGCTCCAGAACTGCACACAGTACTCCAGGTGGGGTCTGAGGAGAGCAGAGTAAAGGGGGAGAATCACCTCCCTTGCCCTGCTGGCCACACTTCTCTTGATGCAGCCCAGCACAGGGTTGCTGTCTGGGCTGCATGTGCACACTGCCGGCTCATGTTGAGCTTTTTGTCGACCCAGACCCCCAGGTCCTTTTCCTCAGGGCTGCTCTCAGCCATTCATCACCCAGCCTGTATCTGTGCCTGGGATTGCACCGACCCAGGTGCAGGACCTTACACTTGGCCGTGTTAAATGTCATGAGGTTGCATTTTTGTGTTAGGGTTCTTCTGTCATGGGAGGGGTTAAAGAAGTGTATGTGGACAATGTAAAGGTCATTTCTGCTTTAGAAAGTTCATGCTAGGCTCTGAAATATACGAGGGAAAGGAGTCCAGCATGCGGGAGACAAAGGTGATAATAATAAAGTGAAGAAGGTGTTAGATAAGCAGAGTTACAGCTGAGTGCCTGCTGGACTGAGAAGTTACGTCCTGAGGGAGGAACCACTCTGGAACTGGAAATGCTGCTTTTAGTCCAATTGTCTGTCCCCATAAGCGATTATGTTATGGGTTTTGGCTTTTCTGCTTTTCAATTTCTTTGTCTGTTTGTTTCCTGGAATGCAATTCTTGAGGATTAGTTAGCTGGAGTGTAATAAAATCTGCAGATAAGAAATGCTAACCTTTTGTGTTACATTAATTTGCAGTAGTGCCACTGTAGATACTATTTCATGCACTGTGCAGGCTATTCAGTGATGATGATGAGACTCTCGAGGAGGAAGCAGCATAGGCAGATGTGGTGTATGCATGCAGCTTCACCCATGGCTTCCCTGCTTGTGTGTTCACGTCTCAGAAATGTTAAATATTCAAGGGAAATACTGCACATAAATTGTACTTCTAAGCATGTTCACATTTACTGTATCTGGCTTATTTCTGCACCTTAGCTTTAAAGGTGCCTGAATATCAACAAGATCTGTACTGCAGAGAGTTCATCTTTTTGTTTCTTGGTATCCTGTATTCTATCATTCTTTTTCATGTATAACATCCCATTTAGATGTTACAGAGATGACAATGAGAGCATGCCCTCACTGTATCCCATATGGAGTTGTGGTGGTTTGGGTGTCCCCCGCCCCCCCCACACTTTAGAAATCACCCAGACTAGACTCAGCCAGCTCCGGAAATATGAATGAAGCTTATATTTACAGCTGGCACAATGTACAAGCAGAGATTTACAGTATATACAGTTATATACAGAAATATACAAGATAATAAGTTAATACAGAAACACAACTCCCCTCCCAGAAATCTGAGTCCCCAGGAGGGGCTCTCAACCACCCCCTCACCTTCCCCCTACCCCTCTCAACCTTACCCCAGTCCCAAGGAAGAATGGAGGTTCGGCCAGGGGGATTAAGAAGCAAAGGTGAATCAGCCTAAGCAAATGGAGGGTGAGGTTAGAAAGCAAGATGGAGTTCAGCCAGCAGCCCCAGCTCCCCAGCAGGTGAAGAGCCCAGAGCAAAGCCCAGAGCAAAGAGAGCCAAGTGACTTTTATCTATATTTGGCTTTTCCTTTTCTACACATCTCAGCAAGGCTGTGAGGGAAGTAGACCTCACCATTGTTTTCACTTCACAGCCTATGATCTAGTCCTTCTCACCAAAACATTCTAGCTAGGCTCAAACTAGCACAGGAGTAAGTAGGGTTGACCAGTAATTGTTTCTGTGCTAACACCTTCAGTGAAAAAAAGTGGAAGAGAGACCAAACCAGAAAATGTGAATTCTTTTACAGTTGGTGGATTCCTAATGACTAAAACGTGCTGATGTGTTTTTGTAAGATTCCAGTAGAAAGAGGAAAAGGACACTCTCGCTGCAGAAGTTAGCTGCTTACTTTGGCTTTTCCCTTTGCACAAATTCTGTGCCTACGAGCTGCTCTGGAAGAAAGAATGGCAAAGGAAGCACAGAAGCAAGAAAGCTAATTTGGGAGGCAAGCATTGTTTACCTACCCTGCTGTAAGCTTCGTGCTATGCCTGGCTCAGTTGTGCACATCCTTCAGTTCTTCACTTGTGCTGAAATGTGCTTCTTTGGTGGTGGGGTAAGATTAGCCACACAAAAATAGTGCAGGTAAGAGGGGCCTTGCAGAGCTGGAGGGGCCACATCAGCTGCATGGCCATAAGGTGTCCCTAAACATGTCCCGAAGGCTCTGGGGAGACCTAATAGCAGCCTTCCAGTACCTGCAGGGGGCCTGCAAGAAGGCTGGAGAGAGACTGTTTACAAAGGCCTGCAGTGATAGAACAAGGGGAAATGGCTTCAAACTAGAGAATAGCAGGTTTAGGTTGGATGTTAGGAACAACCTTCAAACTAGAGAATAGCAGGTTTAGGTTGGATGTTAGGAACAACCTTCAAACTAGAGAACAGCAGGTTTAGGTTGGATGTTAGGAACAAGCTGTTTACCATGAGAGTGGTGGAACACTGGAAGAGGTAGGAAC
>WAAF01017114.1:137401-165288 GCA_013400475.1 Tricholaema leucomelas | reverse complement strand
TCGAACTAGAGAATAGCAGGTTTAGGTTGGATGTTAGGAACAAGCTTCAAACTAGAGAATAGCAGGTTTAGGTTGGATGTTAGGAACAACCTTCAAACTAAAGAATAGCAGGTTTAGGTTGGATGTTAGGAACAACCTTCAAACTAGAGAATAGCAGGTTTAGGTTGGATGTTAGGAACAACCTTCAAACTAGAGAACAGCAGGTTTAGGTTGGATGTTAGGAACAAGCTGTTTACCATGAGAGTGGTGGAACACTGGAAGAGGTTGCCCGGGGAAGTGGTTGGGGCTGCATCCCTGGAGATATTCAAGGTGAGGCTCAACAGGGCTCTGGACAGCCTGATCTAATTGAGGATGTCCCTGCTTTACTGTAGAAGGGGTTGGAACAAATGACCTTTGTATGTCCCTTCCAACCCAGATCATTCTATGATTCTACCAAAAGCCTTGATAGGGAAACAGGAACTCAAGACTGCTAGCTCCCACGTGCTCAAAGCAATTGGCTAAAATCCCTTTTTCTACAGCTATGCTTGATGTAGCAAGTCACAAAATGCCAAAAAGTTTAATATATAACATGACAGTCCTGCAAAAATGTTTGCACAAGCTGGTGTCATGTTGTTTTGCTCTTGTAGATAAGTATTTTTGGAACTTCCCCATCATTATGTTTTACAGTCTTTATTTGCTCTATTGTTATTTTTAGTCATCTTCTCAGAGAGCACCCTTTTACCATTGCAGCTTCCTATTTCTTCACAAGCTAAGCTGCTTGCTTAGCCAAAAAATCTTATCTCAGTAAAGTTTCTTCTAACAATAAATTAAAGCTGCTTTTTTTTTTTCACCCCTTCCCTCTGGCCATTTAATTTCACTTCCCTTTATTTTTATTGAGTTCTTTGTTTGGTTTGGTAAATGGTGACTTGGGAGTTCCAAAATATTGCAAACTGAATAAAATTCAAGTGGTTTGTCACCAGTTTAAGATAATGGCATCTTTAATCATAGAATCATAGAATCAACCAGGTTGGAAGAGACCTCCAAGATCATCCAGTCCAACCTAGCACCTAGCCCTATGCAATCATCTAGACCATGGCACTAAATGCCTCATCCAGGCTTTTCTTGAACACCTCCAGGGACGGTGACTCCACCACCTTCCTGGGCAGCCCATTCCAATGGCAAATCACTCTCTGTGTGAAGAACTTCCTCCTAACATCCAGCGTCCAGGCTATTATTTGCCTTGAGGCAGGATTAGTACATTTGGAGTCAGGGGAGAAAAAAGGTTTAATTTTGCATTTCTTATCAAGAATAAAGAATAAATCTGTAGAGCTTTCAATCATTCATACTGTCAATGGCTGAGCCTAAACTGTGAGACCTGACCCTTTAGTGTCTCTTTGTCCCTTTGTGGGCTGGCCCCTCTGAGAAGGATGCACAGGTGTGCTGGCTGCTCTGAGCAGCACTGAAGTGACTTCTGAGGGTATCTTCAATCTGAATGCTTGCAAGGAGCAGTGAGAACCTGGTTCTGAGTGCACCTGCCTGGTTGCTCGGATGTAGCCACTGCAATTGGTGAGATTTACATCACCAATGAAAGGCAATCTGAGTATATCCTTTATTACTTTGAGTTTTGATTGCAATCCATAAGCCTGCTAGAAATACCTGATTTCCATCTATTCAGAGGTGGCTATGCTCTGATGACCATACTGTGATTTGACAGCAGATGATTTAATGATTACTTGTCATGTCTGCTTCATGCTCAGGCAGGAATCCTGACCGTTCAATTACAATTCTCCTGCCTGATTTTTATCTATTTCCTGAGACTGTCCCTAAAAAGCAAGTCTGGGAGCTGTGTAGTGACATTGTCAGTGAGGGAAAAGTACTTCTGTGAATGGAAATTCCATCAAGTTGGTTATCCTCCAGCAGCATGATGTTGAAATCCCAACAATCTCTGAATGCTAAAGAAATTTGTCTAGGCAGTGATAATAATAGCTTTATTTCCTGGTGCTCTGTTGCTTTCAGTTTGATTTTCTCAAAACACAGGGCAGAAATTACCTGTGTAGTTGCATAATGAAACCAAAGAACCCATTGTTGTTGCTGTCTTTGACGCTTCAGTAATCTCCATCAACCTCTCCACTCCTGTTCCCCCTCCTCCACAGCTTGCTAAGGAAAGAAAACTGTCTGATTGTGACAGAAGATTGATTCTTGTGTAACTGTTAAGATCCAGCTAGATGTGGTTTCCTAACCTTTGTCAGCTGAACTCATGGACTCTTTCCTAAAAGAGGCATTAGCAGACAAATTTATAGCGATCTGGTCCGCATATAGAATTTGCATTCAGAAACTAATGGCTAAACCATAAAGGGGAAAAAATCTGTCTTGCTTATTGGAGAGCTTACAAGTACCACCTTCCTACGTATGTATTTTTCCTCCTTTCTCTTTTCTTCCATGAAGTGGTTCCCTATATTTATCTAATTATGTGAATGCCTTGCAAGAGGTGTTACTTAAATGCGTCCCAGTTGTTCTTGCTATGACAGCAGGCATCAGAGGTGTGTTTTGTTTGTTTAAAATAGCTGATGATCATTGCTTTCTGTCCCCTGATGATGCCTGAAAGCTAAAAAGGGTATCAAATGCACTGAAAGGGCTTGACATGTGAAAGAATTGTGTAATTCATTACTTTGATATTTACTGGTTACAGTCGCAATCAGTCACAAGCCACAAGGTTTCATTGGTGTGTTTTAATATGTTTGTCCTCTGCACCATCACAGCTTTTTTTTTTCCCTCCAAAGTTCTCCATTTTGGCAAAAGCTGGAAAATATGATTTAGTGTAGTTTCATGGTGCTTTTAGATAGTTATTCTTTCCAGAACTGTGCTGTAGCATTCGAAGATATTTTTTAAGTACTCCATGTAATTATTAAGCAGGCACCTGTCCCATAAAACCTCTCATCCAAAGCAATTACCAAGTAATTTGTAATCCTGAAGGATTTTCGTTTTAAATGCTGTGTGCATGATAACAGAGCAGTACAAATGCTCATTTTACAGCATGGTGCTCTTTGTTCTAGGAATGTTTACAAGGATTACCGTTTCCTCGAGCTAGCCTGCGACTCTCAAGAGGAGGTGGATAGCTGGAAGGCATCTCTGCTGCGAGCCGGTGTCTATCCCGATAAATCTGCAGTAAGTCAAACAGCTCAATAGGTTCCCAGTAGCTGCTCTGAGTCAGAAAAAACATTCATGTCCTCCAGGAAAAGACCAAGTGTCGGCAGGAAGAAATGGTAGCCTTTCCTTTGTACTCTTCTGTAGTGCTTTTGAAATGCTCATCGTGAGATATTTTAAGATCAATTAGCATATCAAGATCAATACTGTTTAAAAAAAGCAAACAAACTAAACCCAACAAAACAAAGCAAAAAAAATCCTCCAACCAGTAAGGAAACAAATAAACAAACAAAAATCCCAAATAAGTAAAACCCCAAACCTTCCAAAATGTTTATTTCATTGGATCTGTGTAGTAAAAGTGCTGAGCAATTTGGGGTTTCATTAGCTGCGTTGTTTCTGGTAACATCTCCTCGGGTAAAGAGTTTATTCCCCCAAGCAGTGTATGACAGAAGGGACAGAAGCATTCCAGGCAATCATGTATATTTACTTCATTGATTTGCTGCATGGTTTCTGTGTATGAAACACATGCTAAACCTTTCTAAGGCTATTTTACTCAGCTAATCATCATGCAGAGCAGGAAACAGTAAAAAAAGGCATTTATTAATTTAACAGAAAAGAAAAGAGGTTGAGACCCTGAATATGTCCATTTACCATTTCATATTTTTTGGACTTGGTTATTTTGGTATTTAATATCAAGTCGAGGTTTGAAAAGCTGTATCCATAGAGGAGTCGAGGAGCAAGAATACCTGTCAAATAAAAGCTTCTCTTGAAAGTTTCTGTAATGCACAATTCACCTCTCTTTGGTAAGTCTGCTGATCCACTAGATTCCTTCAGCAGATCTCTTCTGAGAGGTGATGCTTGGATTTTGGTGGAATTGGCTGCTCTTCCTGCTTGTTTTCTATGGAAAGGCCAGGTTCCCTGAGTCAAGCTGTCTTCTATCTCTTCATCTTTCTCTTCCTCGTATTTCCCTTATACCTGTGATACCTCTGTGGCTTCTAGTATAATTCTGTCTGCATTTTCCTCTGCTTGCTGTTTAAGCAAACAACCCTTAGCTTCCACTCATCATACTGAATTTCCTGGCTACCATCAGAAGAGAAAGTGGAGAATCCCTGAACGTCTGCATTCTTTCATTATTATAGGAATAAATGGTGATGATGGTAAGGATGCTTTAAGAATAGTTAAAATACTAATTAAGCAGGAGACCTTTCAGATGTCTGTTCAGATCCTGTTTCAAAAATAAAAAACCTGGTGCTTCTTCAGTATGTTGCCTGTCCAGGTAGATCAGCTCCTACCTAAGACCATCAGAATGCTTTTTGCAAGGGTAAGTTATGAGAAGTTATCTAATTAATTACTAGAAACAAAATGCTGCATCGTTGGTTTCTTTTCTTGCTCAGGTTTTAATGATGATGTCAAAAAAGTCTGTTGCTGCCTCTGGTTTCATCTTATATACTGTGACATGTTTATCATATTCATGTATCTATTACTTTATCTTCAAGTAAGACGGACTGGTTGGATTTCTAAGCTTCTGTCTTTCCGTTTCTCCCTTCTCTCCTAAAGTATTTTGTATTCAAAATATGTTTATAAAGAATTGGTTTTGTTTAAAGTTGGTCTGTCAAAAGAGTCTTAGATACAAGATGAGAGACTTCCTTGAAAGTCAGAAGTGTAAGGAATTCAAAATTCGATTCTCCTTTGAGCTGGAATTATCTTTCCATTACAGAAATAGTGAATATTATTGTTCCCCAACCCCTGGAATTTGACATTGACCCAGTAGTCTAGCAAGCTGTTTAGGAAAGATGCTTGATGCCACTCTAGTTCTTGCAAAGCACTTTGTTCTTACAGGACTAGAGTTGTAAATGTGGACTGCAAGTCTGATATTCCAGTATTGAATTTTGCAGAGCAAAAGCTCCAAGGCCCCCAGGGTACCTTGAAAGTTCTAGTGGAACTTAAATAAAAATCAGCAAAGTTTCCTTAAAATCCTCTTCCTTCCCCTCAATTTCATACCTTCTCCTTTACAATATGAACTAGTTTTAGAAACGCTTCCCCCAATCTTTTATTCCACTTCAAAGATTTCAAGACTGTGTTTCTGCGTAAGAGACTGCCAAGAAATGGCAGCAACTTGCATTTTCTTCAGTGCTTCCCCACAGCTTTGCAGTCCTGGAGTTGAAGAGGCAAAGGGGAACCCAGACAGACCTTCTTGCTCTTTTTCCTGTGCAAGTCACAGCTGGTAACTTTGAGTATCCAAGGTTTTGGCACCAGAATCAGAAAAATTACTGCTTAGAAACGAAAAATAGATTAATAGTGCTGTAAACCTGGAGTAGTGCAGTGGTGAAGCTGGTCTGCTTTCTGTAAACTGCCAGAGCAGTGTGAGCAGCCTGGAATTTGAAAGCTAAGCTGTGTGCTTTCATTAACAGTTCTGCTGCCCACGTACAAGGACGCTGATATAAACCCCAATGCAGTTGCCCCTAGCTGTGTTCCTTCTGCAGTAGCAGGAAAAGTAAGAATTTGTCACTGAATTAAACAGATTTGTTCTGAATTGTCACCAGGGGCAAATCTCTCAACTAAGAAACATTAATTTTGCCGATTTTTTTTTTAGTGGCGCTGCTTAGAATTGTCTGATAATGGAGCTCAGTACTTCCTGTTGCTAATGTGAAGTTTGTATTACTAATTTCATCTTGTAAACTAAGTGCAAGTTGCAGATGTTTAATTTTTATCTTTTTTTTCCCTAAACAAATCTCATTATTTAAAAATTAAAGATCAGCTATCAGTCCATTCCTCCCTTTCCTGGCCCTCCACGCACAGGGATGCACACTCATATTCATACGTTTCACTTTCTTGTCAACTACCTTTAGTCACCCTTCAGTGCTACTCAATGACCCCCAGAATTCCTTTACAGTTTGCCAAGTCACCTCCTTCCCACAGGAGATTTGCTGCCCAGATAGCAACGCATCAGTGTTTTTATTTTTCCAGTGCATATGCAAGTCAGCTTGGGCTGATCTGAATCGCACTGTGGCCAATTCACTTTGAAACAGGATATCCATTTACCACCTGACTTTCCTGCTGGCTTTCTGGACTGATGCATCCAAAATCCTCCTGTTTTTAACATTGACTACAACTTAGTGACTAACCTCTCCAGACTGTATTTCTCAACTGTAGGCTGGTGTTTACCTTGGCTGACTTCCCACTGTATAATATACACTGTTCATGCCAGCTTATGGCAAAACTCACAATTAAGCAAAAGAAAAGAAAGATGTTTTTCATAACTTGCTGTGCACACTTTACCTTGCTAGCACCATCCATTCCTTTCCCTTTCTCCCCTAATGCCATCTCCTCATTGTTAATCTAAAAGTGCAATACTTGCTTTTCAAAAAGCATTGGATGGTGAAGCTTTCCATTCCTTGGCACACTGTGGGGAGTGGCTATCATGCAAGGGCAAGCAGACATGTTTAGTGAGTTGCTTTGCATACTGGAAGTTACCAATGCACGAAATCCCTCTGGCTTCCATCCCATCCCTCAATTATTTCAGGCCTCATTTTCTTCTCCCTTCTGTTAGTGTCCACTGACTTCCCAGGAGGTGCTGCTGATTTACAGAAAGGAAGCAAAAGTGGAATCAGAATGTTTGCATAGAAAGGGAATTTTGAGAAACAGTGAGAATTTACAACTTTGTCTAACGTTTTAAATCCTTTGTGAATGTTGTGTGCTCCCTTGGAAGCTGTCTAACTAAAAGATTGAGTCAATGCTCTTTGAGTCAGTTCCTCATTTGGTTTGAGCTGTTTCCAGAACTGTATGACTTAGACTGAATGCATGTAAAAATAAATGTATCTAATGTTTCTTCTTTTTCCTCCCCCCCCTCCTCTTTCCTCCTTGCTGCAAAGGGGAACAACAGAGTAAGTTGGCTTTTACAAAATCCTTTCGTATTCTGCCTCAAAGGGTTTTGTCAGGAAAGCTGGTTTGTCTTTTAGCTCACACAGCTATTGCCTGCATCCTCTGAGCAGCAAATGCCTATTAAAATGTAGGTGCAAAAGTGTCTTCTTGAAAACTACTAATGGCCCTTTAATTTAAGGGAAGGAGATGTGAAGTGTTGCTGAGTGTTGTTTTTTTAAGGCGGCTCAGCAAGAATGGTACTATAAAACAATACTGGAAGCAAAGATTGCAAAGGTATAATAATAAAGACCTTCTGGGGAAAGGTTACTACAGTCTGATGAAACTCATTACAGCTGGATTTTTTTGACCATACATCAAAGCTTGTATTAATGGGCAGTTATAAAAACGCAGCACTAAAGTTTTAAATAACAGATTTGCTGGCGTTGTTGGCTAAGCTGAACTAGATCAGTGTACTGGCTTTGAAGGTGCCTTAAAATGGATGGAGGAGGGTGGGGTCAACATTTGACTTGGCTTCTAGACCCTTGATGTGTTCCAGCTGGACAGCAGCAGAAGGGTGTGGGGTGTGGAGAGAGAGAGAACTGAAATATGCATGGTTGGGGTTTTTTTGGAAGTAAGCAGCACATAAAAAGACAGTTTTGCTGATGTTGTTCTGATAAACTAACAATCAAACAGTTCCCAGGGTTAGAACTTTTTCATGCCATTTTTATTGAGCTTAAGAATGGAAATTGCACATCCCACACTTTGGAATATGATGCAGACAGAGTTTCTCAGACCATGGAAAGAAGTTATACAGCTTTTGTGCTGCCTTTTTTTTCCCTCCTCCTTCTTCCTGTCTTGGTATATTAACCCTTAAGAAGATATGTCTGGAGCGTCAAGACACTTCATAGCCAGTGTTGAAAGTAGCCCCTGAAAAATTGCCTGGAGCCTCTCATTGTGACCTTGAAGCATTTTTTGGGTATTTGGGAAAGAGTCACGTGAGTTTTACATGTCCTGAAGGTTGTGGAATTTTGTCTGCTTTCAATTTTTGTATTTTGAAGCCCTTTTGGACCACTCCTGTCTCCATAGTAACTGGGCTCAGAAGCACCAAAATATCTTTCATTTTGTTGCCTTGCCTGAGAAAAGGGTCTCTTAGTGTTGGGTGGTGTTAAGAGAAGTGGTGTATTGATGGCATGGAAAGAGGGACTTTACACAGGAGGCAGTGTGAAATGTCAATGTTGACTGTGTACACGAAAACGTCGAGGCAATGTTCCTAGCATTTCTTTATGATATGCTGACTTAAGGCTTTGCTGCTGCAGCGAGTGCTGAGCTGATCTCCAGAGGAGAGACGTTAGACTGTAGATGCTCTGTCAAGGGAAGTGGGGATAAATGGGGCACCAAAGAGCTCTCGGGGCTGGCAGAAACAGTCTGAAAGTCAGGAGCTGCACAAACTGGGTCTGTTCTCCAGTGACCTGAACTACAAGGCAGGAGGAAAATAGTAGCACCTGACATAGAGTTAGTTGCCTAGCATAGGGCAGGGTAAGTGTAGGAGAAACTGTGATATGTGAGGACTGGTGAAGCTGTTAGCTCTTCTTTCACTCTGAGCAAAGGGCAATTCTTGCTGTAGATTCAAAAATGTTTTCCCTCTGGCCTGGGCTGTCAGCCAGAAGGTAACTCCAAAACAAATCTCCAGAAAGCCATCCTGATCCTTGGACCCAGTCCCTTGTAAAGATTCTGTTATCCTTCTCTGTGTCATCCTCCCCTGCTTCTCTTCCAGCCAAGTCTCTCATGCTGGATTCTGGAGGTTGCATTACCCCACTTAGACAGAATTAACCTGCAGCTGCCTGCAAGTGCTTAAGCCCCACAAACATGTTGACATTTCTGCACCTAGTGATGTGGAAAATGAAATTATTAAACCTGAGAGCTGAGAAGACATTTTTTGAGATGAGGTTGAGGGAAAAATGGCAGGATATGGAGGATAATGATGGCTTCTCTTATGCAGCTTTGTGCTGCAAAGCTGCATGATCTTTCCTTACAGTCATGGTCCACATCTACTGGGTGGCTAGCAGAGCTGGAACCTCCACTGCTACTGCTGCCTGGTGTGGCACTCATACCGTGCATCATGCCACATGCAATGATCCTATACCTACCCATCCTCTCAGATTGTGGCTGCTTTTATACCTCTGCTTTTAGCTTTGCACTCTTAGATTTACAAAAGTAAAAATAAACACTGGACTAATGAGTCCATAAGAAGGAGGGGAAGGGAAGGGAACTGAAAAGGGTTTGTATTGTAAGCGGACTACTAATGATTTTTGGTTTTGCTTTTTAGTGTTTCACAGTCATTAGTGTAATTGAGATTTCTCACGTGGTTAAAGATAAATATATCTACAGAAGGTTTGTTGGATAAAATCTGTAAAAGGGTCGAGTGGAATGAGGTAATGGAGACCTACCTCATTCAGCAAGCACATGTTGGCAAACCTCATCTTGCTAATATTAAAGCTGAACTCCGCTCTGCACAGGGGAAGAGAGGAATATTCCACAGAGCAGTGTAGCCTCAGCTCAGATACTGAAGAAAGAAGAGTTGAGTGCTTCCCAGTGTCTTAATCCACCATTTGAATTTTTTTCTTCCCCTGTGCATCTGCATGGCTCTCATCAAAACAAACAAACAAAATACACCCTCCCCAAACCAAATAAGTAAATCCTCCCCACAGCAGCCCTCCAGAGCCTGCTGTTTGAAAACAACAGCAAAACCTGCAACGTTTTCATGAGGGCCATCTTCAGTATGCTTCTGGTCAGGTGTTGGAACGGGCTGCCCAGGGAGGTGGTTGAGTCACCAACCCTGAATGTGTTTAAAAGTCATTTGGATGTGGTGCTTGGGGGTATAGTTTAGAGTGAACTTTGCAGAGTAGGGATATCGGTTGGACTTGGTGATCCTGAGAGTCTTTTCTAACCTGAATGTTTCTGTGCTTCTAACACTGTTAGGATAGAATGTTAGATAGAAGTTGTGTCCTTGTGACGTTCTGGAAGGAAATCCCAAGGCACTCAAGCAGTAGAACAATAATAACAAACTCCCTGCCACAAAATGACACTTCTTAGTATATAAAAAAAAAATCACCTTTCTTTTGTCATCCTTAAGCCCCGAGTTAGCCAATCACCTCTGCTTAATTTGAAGCATCCAACACTAATGCTGAGCTTAGTTTTGAGTAAATTCAAGTTGTAAAATAAAAATCTGATCAGTTTTTGTGGATAAAAAAGTATCTACTAAGTTCTTGTCTTCTAATTATTTCTTATATGTGTTAGGTAGTTAGGTTAGGGTTGGACTTAATAATGTCTTTTCCAACCTTAACTATGCTGTGATTTTGCATTGCTCTGCTTGCTGATACACTTTACAAAACATGCAGACCAGAGGTATATAAATTCTGTATCTGCATCTCGGTTAGTAGAGTTGTCACAGTGCAGACAATACTGCACACGTGAACATTCACTGAATATAAAGTCAGTTCATTTCATTTAGTTTGAATTTTCTCTTGAGAAAGATAGAATTCCCTTTGAAAGGAGAAGGAGAATACTTTCCCTGCCAGGTCATCTTGCACATTAGCCCTTAAAATACTTTTTGCTGACATATTAATTGCTTAGATTCAGGTCTTTCTTTTTTTCCTTGGGCTTTCTTTTTTTTCCCCTTTTCTTTTCTCTTTTTTTGAGGGAGGGTAATTTTACTAAACCTAGATTCCAGATCAGCTACTTCATTAAGACCAGATGTCATAATGTCTCTTGAGACAGTCCTGGAAAATGGGAACTTAGTTAAGTCAGGATAGTCATTCTACCTACATATATGACAAGAGGTCTCTCAATCTATTTCATGCTTAGCTACTAACATGTAAATGCAGATGCAGTGCCAGCAGCTTTATATATCTCTGTGTTGCAGTAAGGATCTGATGCTTTCTTTTTCAAATTCAGCCATGTTTCTGAAGGCTCTTCAATTAGCTCCCAGACATAAACTCTGACTCAGCCAGTCAGTGGCTGGGGTGATGCTCTATAAGCATCCCAGCCAGATACAAACTGAAAGTAAGTGGCTCTGTTTGGGGATTGCTGAGGTCTGTGTTGGAGTTAAGTTCCTAAACTAGAAAAAGTAAAGATTCATGCTGGTTCGTTGCATAGCAGCAAGCTGAAAAGCAAACTCTGCTGATATGTCAGAGGGTAAAAGAGAAGGCAGAAGTGTAAACTGCATTTCCTGGGCTTGCTTTCTTTTTCCTTTTGTTAAAAAAACCTGAACAAACCAAGCAACTGTAGTGTTTTTGAGAAAAAACCCAAGGCATTGCATTCTAGGAAAAGAAGAACCCAATTGAGTTATGACCAAAATTGGCTTCAGACCAACTCCCTTTAAAAATAGCTTTTAAATGAAGAAGTGTTACGTTTTAATTTCTTTCAAGTGGAAAAATGCTGTAGTGTTATAGAAAGTGCTCCAGTCATTGCTTTGAACAGAACTGAATTTTACAGCAAAGTCAGGGTGTAGAGAGGCAGAGCAAGGAGGACACACGCTGGGTGTCCAAAATACGAGGAGGAAAGGAAATGGCAGGCTGCTTCTCAGTCCCTTTCTTGCTAACCTCACTGTTTGTTTTCAAGGCTGTGAAAAAACGTTTCAGATAAAAGCTCTTCTCTTGCTCTCCTAGCTATTTGCCGGTTCAAACTAAAACTGGATGCAGCCCTTTAACCCGAATGTTCACAGAGAAGTGGATCCCTGGTTTATATTCTTGTGAGAGTAAAATATTTACTGGCAAGAAGAGAGTTAAAAAACTGCTGGAGAGTCGGGGGAGAGACATTCACGATATTGCATCAGTTGCACTGACTGTAACAAGATGCAGGCTAAGGGACTGAATGATTTCAAAAGCAGTCCCGGCAAAGCTGGTAACTGCCGATGCAGGGGTCGGGGGTTCAGTGGCTGTCACAGGGTTTTACTTCTCTGCTGCTCGGTGGAACTGCTGACATTAAGCAAACTCCAGGAAATCCAGAAACGAGCAAACATTTTTTATTTCTGAACCGTATTCATGGTGGGCTCTTTACTGTGCTTTTGGCAAGGCATCTGCACATTGAAAATGTTGAAAAGCTGGGGGCAGATGTGGCTGGGCTGGAGGGCAGAAGGGCTCTGCAGCGGGACCTCAATCACCTGGACGGATGGGCAGAGTCCAGGGGGATGGCGTTCATTGGCTCCAAGTGCTGAGTGCTGCACTTTGGCCACAACAACCCCATGCAGAGATACAGGCTGGGGTTGGAGTGGCTGGAGAGCAGCCAGACAGAGAGGGATCTGNTGCTGTCTACAACTACCTGAGGGGTGGTTGTAGCCAGGAGGAGGTTGCTCTCTTCTCTCAGGCAGCCAGCACCAGAACAAGAGGACACAGCCTCAAGCTACGCCAGGGGAAATTTAGGCTTGAGGTGAGGAGAAAGTTCTTCACTGAGAGAGTCATTGGCTACTGGAATGGGCTGCCCAGGGAGGTGCACGGAGCCACCCATGAGTGGCATCTAACAGAAGGGGAAACACACAGGTGTCATCAGGCTTTGAGACAATCCTGACCTATCTTCCCAAGTCAGTAACTGCATAAAAACCTACTCCCAAGTAGTACATGGAAGTAAATAAAAAATTGATTTTTTTTTCCCTGCCAAAATCATCATCAGACTCACCCTTCCATAGCATTTACAGTGTAACAGGAAATGTAGTCATTGGACATGAGGGTGGAGAGCAGCTGGTGAATGGCCAGATACTTCTTTTTGCCTGATTTATATGGGAAAACAAGAGGAGCAAGAGAAACTGAATGCTGTTTGATTCCATTCTGGACAAAACCTAGCATTTGTGATGTCTAGTCTGATTCATAGTTCATCCTGAATTACTTTAACCTTTCCTACCTATCTCCCCCTGCCCCTTTTTTTTCCTGGAAATAGGTCTCAAGCCCCACATTCTGTGTGTAAAACCCTCCACTTTGAAGCTGCTTTCATCACTCATCTAACTCTCCTGCCATGATCTCATGTGTTTCTGTTTTGTGGTCACCCTTCAGCTTCTGTCCCTCCTGATTCCCAGCTTCATTGTGGCCTTTGGCTGCTGTCTTCCCTGCCCTGCTCTGTGCTGTGGTGTGACACCTGATAGTACATGTGCACTTCTTTTGGAGAAATGGGATTGACTACTGTGGATGTTTAGTGATGTTCAGTCAGTGTGATTCTGTGCTGACTTTTAACACCTTTGGAGAGAGTCCAGTGGAGAGCCACAAGGATGATTTGGGGACATAAGCATCTCCCCTATGGAGAGAGACTGAGAGATTTGAGGCTGTTTAATCTGGAGAAGAGAACACTGAGAGAGGATCTCATCAATGTCTATAAATAACTGAGGGGTGGGTATCAAGTGGATGGGGCCAATCTCTTTTTGGTGCTCAGTTTCAATTAGACAAGGAGCAGCAGCTACAAACTGGAACAGAAAAAGTTTCACCTCAACATGCGGAGAAACTTCCTTACAGTGAGGCTGACAGAGCCCTGGAACAGGCTGCCCAGTGAGGTTGTGGAGTCTCCTTCTCTGGAGACCTTCAAAACCCACCTGGATACATTCATGTGTGGACTACCCTGGGTGATCCTGCTTTGGCAGGGGGTGGGACTCCATCTCTGGAGGTCCATTCCAATCTCTAAGGTTCTGTGATTCTGTCAAACTGTTCTTGCAGTTGAGGAACAAATGGGCTGCCCAGGGACGTGTTGGAGTCGCCGTCCCTGGAGCTGTTCAAGGCAGGATTGGACGTGGCACTTGGTGCCATGGTCTAGCCTTGAGCTCTGTGGTAACGGCTTGGACTTGATGATCTGTGAGGTCTCTTCCAACCCCGATGATACTATGATACTATGATCTTACTCCATTCCCTTTATATTCTTTCTCTTCTAATCTCAACCTCTTTCCCTCTTTCATGTTCAAGTTAGTTACAATTCAAAGAGAGAATTGTATGTATTTAACTAAGTTAAAATGTGTGAAATGGTTTGGGTAGGCATAAGCTCTGCGGTGGGTGGACACAAAATTACCTTGAGCAGTTTGACACAAAGTGTAAGGCCCATACCAGACCCTCTTTACATAGCAGTTGGTCAAACTTTCCAGTCACATTTGTTGTGCAGTGTGAGTCTCTTGACCTGTCCAACAGTTTCTATAGTGGGTGGCAGCCTACCAAAGGGCATTTAGGGAAACCTGCTTAAGACACTAACCCAGAGCATGGTAGAAAAATTGAAATGAGTCTTATGCAATGTAATTTGGCTTTCAGCTATAGTGTAGTTTAAAACTTGACTTTATTTGCAGACCTACATACATACTTACTAGTGGAACCAGGAACCTCCATAGAGTGAATAGAAGCCTTTCCACTCACAGGCCAGTGCTCCCTAGCTGTGTTCTCCAAACAGGGTGTACAGTTAGTCTGTAGTTGCTCATGACCATGGTCTGGAACTAACTGCTTTACCACAGTTCTGAATTATAGTTATTAAAGGTTATCTGCCTGATAACAGTGTGGCCAGTAGGATGAGGGAGGTTATTCTTCCCCTGTACTCAACACTGGTCAGGCCACACCTTGTGTACTGTGTCCAGTTCTGGGCCCCTCAATTCAAGAGAGATGTTGAGGTGCTGGAACGTGTCCAGAGAAGGGCAACAAAGCTGGTGAGGGGCATGGAATACAAACCCTATGAAAAGAGGCTGAGGGAGCTGGGGGTGTTTAGCCTGGAGAAGAGGAGAGGCTCAGAGGTTACCTCGTTGCTGTCTACAGCTACCTGAAAGGAGATTGTAGCCAGGTGGGGGTTGGTCTCTTCTGCCAGGCAACCAGCAAGAGAACAAGGGGACACAGCCTCAAGTTGTTCCGGGGGAAGTATAGGCTGGATGTTAGGAGGAAGTTCTTCCCAGAGAGGGGGATTGGCATTGGAATGGGCTGCCCAGGGAGGTGGTGGAGTCACTGTCCCTGGAGCTGTTCAAGAAAAGACTGGATGGGGCACTTAGTGCCATGGTCTAGATGACTGGATAGGGCTGGGTGATAGGTTGGACTGGATGATCCTGGAGATCTCTTCCAACCTGGTTGATTCTATGATTCTGTGATTCAGAGTGCATATTCTGAGAAGCACTGAGAGATATTGCTCTTAGCTCTGCTGTGCAGATAGTGAGCAAAATGGCAGAGGTCACCCTTTTGTTTACTTTTGCAGCACCATGCAGTCAGGCATCCTCAAACAGCTCAACCTGTCTTTCACGTCACCTGTGGCCTGAGATGTGCCTGCAGACTCGAGAGATGCAAAGTTTTCCTGCCAGCTTGGTGCACCAGGGATTTCTGTGGTCATAGTTCCTTGCTGCTCTTCAGCTGAGGGCTTTGATGTTAGTTACAGTCTGACTCCATGAATAGTGACACCAGCAGGCAGCTTCAAGTGTGGTGGTGTCTAGAGCTGTGGCGTGATACATGAACCAGAGTTGGTATGTTTATGTGAGGGTCAGCGTTTGTCTCTATACATATGTACAAATAACCACTCTCCTATGAAGAGGTAAAGTCTCGAGTACCATGTCCACTTCTGGAGTTCTTATTACAAGAAGGATCTGGACATGCTGGAATGTGTCCAGAGAAGAACCACGAGGATGATCAGAGGGCTGGAGGTCTGCTCCTGTGAAGACAGACCGAGAGAGTTAGGGCTGTTCAGTCTGGAGAGGAGAAGGCTCCAAGGAGACCTTATTGTGGCCTTCCAGTATCTGAAGGGGGCCTACAAGAGAGCTGGTGAAGGACTTCTTAGGATCTCAGGTAGTGATAGTAGTGGGGGGAATGGAGCAAAACTAGGAGTGGGTAAATTCAGATTCGGTGTTAGAAGAAGTTCTTCAGCATGAGGGTGGTGAGAAACTGTAACAGGTTGCCCAGGGAGGTGGAAGCCCCATCCCTGGAGGTCTTTAAGGCCAGGCTGGATGTGGCTCTGAGCAACCTGATCTAGTATGAGGTTGGAGTTACATGATCCTTGAAGTCCCTTCCAGTCTTGATGATTCTATGATTCTAAGTCTTACCCACATTTGTAGGACTTCTTTTCTTCTAGAGCAGTGGCTTCAGCTTAAGGGCTCACTGCTAATTAAAATGTTGAAGTTAAGGCTAAGAGTAAGGACAAAGTACAGCATTGTCTGCAGTCCTTAGCACCATCTGTGTTGCCCGTGATACCATGAAAAAAGCACGGCTTTTGCTTTAGGAAGCTCATCCTTCACATGTCAATTGTGTGAAAACACTGACTCTCCATGTGCGCTCTTTGTCACATTCCGCTCTGCAGTATGCTGCTCTTCACCTGCTGGGTGATCAGAAATGGCTTAATTGTAACAGTCCTGGTCATAGGAAGGTTGAGAGATGGGCATGGTGAAATCAGTGGCATCAACTTCCAGAGTTGTGCTGGGGGAAGTATAGGCTGGAAGTTCTTCACAGAGAGAGTGATTGGCATTGGAATGGGCTGCCCAGGGAGGTGGTGGAGTCACCATCCCTGGGGGTGTTCAAGAAAAAGCCTGGATGAGGCACTTAGTGCCATGGTCTAGTTGACTGGATAGGGCTGGGTGCTAGGTTGGACTGGATTATCTTGGAGGTCTCTTCCAACCTGGTTGATTCTATTCTATTCAGTTAGAATTTGTAGTCATGAGTGGGTGTGTTGCCCTTAGTGCTGTATGGGTTTTTTTGTGAACTATTGGTTTCTTCCATGCTTTCTCTAGTCTGATTAGTGTCCAGCTAAAATAAAGTTCTCCTTTCCTAGAACCAGTCCTGGCATGGTCTGATTGGGGGCTGTCATTTCTACCCCATGTCGTATTTCTTTTATTTAGTTCCATCTTATTTGCACAGTTTCTTTTGTCAGACACAGCATGGTGCCTTTCCAGCAGCTGTTTTTAATCTTACAAATAGATACTATTTGTCTAGAAGCTGCAGTTATGGACCAGGATCTTATTTTACAATGTAGAGTGAAAACATGGTTCCTTGCAGTCAAAGAATGACGTGAGTCAGTGGATAATTATGGAGCAGTGTCCTCTCTCTGTGTTTTTTGTTAAAGATCTGTCACTGTCCATTGAGTGCCTCTGGAAATGGAGGCTCGTGAGGCAAACTACCTGGTTTTGACTGGCCTTACTAGCAGAGGTCATGAGATTTAGGATAAGGGTGTTCCTAATGAATTCTGCAAAGAAGGAGCATGATTTCTTTTATGAGAGGTCTCTTTTCAAGGCTAGAAGGCAGTGTTATGAGTGGTTTGGGGCAGCTTTGGCAAGATGTCTTCATCTTTCTTGAGCATCTTTTGAGTATGCAGTGATCCCTTTCTGCCTGTCTTTTAAGAACAAGTGCTGAACAATCCTCCTGTTGTCCTTGTTTACCAGGTGCTCTTCAACTGATTTGTAAGTTCAAGTGTGTGGCCTTACCTGGTGGAAGTGTCTTAAAGTATGATTGGGAATTTCTCACGTGGCTTTGTTGGGTCTGTTGTTCAAGTCGGTTTAAATCAGTAGTGCTTTTGAGCTGGCCTAGATGTAAGCATGCATATGAAGTTCTCCATCTTTTCTCTTCAAGGATTTTATTACAGTCTTGCTGCTTTAAGAGGAAAGCCAGGTGTACAGCAGTTGGTTCAAATGTTTCCAAGTTGAGTTTCAAGATCATTTTGCTCCTCAGAGGACTCTGTAAGCCTACCTTACATACACTTTTTGATCAAGAAAAAATACTGAGGTTAAAATTATTGCAGCTGTAGATACAACTATCAAATGTTCAGTCCTTGAACTGGGAAAGTATTAAAAAGATAGAATAGAATAGAATAGAATAGAATAGAATAGAATAGAATAGAATAGCATAGAATAGAATAGAATAGAAATGAATAGAATAGAATAGAATCAACCAGGTTGGAAGAGACCTCCAAGATCATCCAGTCCAACCTAGCACCCAGCCCTATCCAGTCAACTAGACCATGGCACTAAGTGCCTCATCCAGTCTTTTCCTGAACACCCCCAGGGACGGTGACTCCACCACCTCCCTGGGCAGCCCATTCCAATGCCAATTACTCTCTCTGGGAAGAACTTCCTCCTAACATTCAGCCCATACTTCCCCCAGCACAACTTGAGACTGTGTCCCCTTGTCCTGTTGCTGGTTGCCTGGGAGAAGAGACCAACCCCCACCTGGCTACAACCTCCCTTCAGGTAGTTGTAGACAGCAATGAGACCAAAACAGAGTGAGAGAGTGTGTGTATTTTGAAAGAACTCTGCTGTCTTTGCTCAGGTGCAGTGAAGGGGTTTTCTTTAGTCTGTACAGAGCTATCAACGTTTTCCCATTAAAACTCAGATCTTTCTGATGGAATCCACTGGAGAATCATAGAGTCATAGAATCAACCAGGTTGGAAGAGACCTCCAAGATCATCCAGTCCAACCTAGCACCCAGCCCTATCCAATCAACTAGACCATGGCACTAAGTGCCTCATCCAGGCTTTTCTTGAACACCTCGCAGACATTTCTAGGAATTTGTGTCTAGAATGATCTGTTTGGATCTCTTGACTGAAAACTACTTCACTCTCCTTTTGTACACAGTTGCTCCCTGGTTCTTGTGCTGGCTTAAGGCAAATTGGAATATTTTAATGAGATAAATGAGATCAGTGGTTGTAAAAAGAAAATAATGATGAAGTCTATATCATCCACTGGTTTGCTGAGAGGGATAAAAAGCCAAAATGTCCAAAATTTGTCCCACTCTGGTCTGTGATGCTGGATCTATTTGCTTCCTCTTTACTCCATTCTGATATCTTTCCACTAATCCTGGCTAACAGAAAACAACATAAGCTTTGCTGGTTGATTTGTTTGGCTGGGAAAGTAGAGGGGTAGCTTTGAGCCCCTTTGGACAGTTTCCTTTGTCCAGGAGGGAGTTTGGATTTCTGTATTATTTTGCTTTGCTGTAAATACAGCTTCATCTTACTTCAAAGCCACCTGAGGTAGTCTGGTAAATTCCAATAGTGTGTGGGATGAAAGTTCTTAACTCATCACAGTTCTGAGTGCTGTGTTCCTGGGTAGTTGTCTGCAGGCAGCATTACAGTACAGCAAGGCAACTCAAATTTACAATGAGGTACATAACTCCACATCTTCCCTCTGCTAAGGCTCAAAAATGTTGCCATTCCATGAAAGATAAAAGGATGCAGCACTACCTGGTGTGACCTGTTCCTCTTTTCTGTGTTGCTGGGTTTTCAGACCAGGTTGTTCCTGCCTATGTGCTTTATGGTTGGACCTTCCATTGTGGCTGTTGGAATGGTTTGCCTGCCCTAATAGATCCTCCTGTTTTAAAGCAGTTCTGGGTATCTTTACTTGTGGCTGCAGTGTTTCTGTATGAAGCTCTTGTTTCTTCAGTGTTGGTGGGCTTTAATCTGCTCTTTCACAGTTTTCTATAAAACATATTCTATCCTATATAGAAAAGCAGTAAGCTACCTACCACAATTTACAGATACCTGAAAGATTGTCCCAATTACTCTGTTCCTTCCAAGTTCAGTCCCCCATGGACAACAGAAAAATACAGTTCAATTATCAATTATCTTCTTCTGCTGAGCATTTTGGTGAAAACACTGCTTTACTATGGTAACTCCATAGTCCCTTGGGAATGACTTTTCAGTGCTTCTGATCTTCTTTTTCGTTTGTTTTGTTTTGTTTTGACAACTTTCTGGCTATATCCTGGAAAATTCCTGGAGTCTGCTATGGATCTACGGCAAGAGAAAATATGGGGAGCAGAAGAAACTCAAACATGTTATGTTCAGAATAAAAAGGAATAACTTTGAGCAGGAGAGGTTTACAGTGCAAATTAAAATGTCCACATTCACACTAAAAACTCATTAGAGAGTGAGGTAAAATTACTAAGAAGTTGCTACCAAGTTTCCACTCCGTCCTACTGGACAGCTGCGAAAACCAAGCGGCTTCGCTACAGAACCTAAGCCCTGCTTGTCACAAAATGCTTTTGTTAATATTCCTACCTGGAATCTCCAACAGTTAGGGGCTGGGTTTTTTTCAGTCAGTCCAAGTTGAGGTATGATGATGTTCAGGTCTGCTCATTTGTTTGGAAACTACTGTCATTTCTCTTATTTTTATGAACTTAACTGACCTTCAAGGCTCTTTGCTGCAACATAGGCTTAAAAGCACACAACATGCTTCCAAAATGTTGTGCTAGTAAAGGAAGGGAAAAAAAGGAAAAATAAGAGGAAAAGAAAGGAAACTGAAGAAAAACCCCTAATTGGAAAGAAGTTATAGATGACAAGTTACATCCATCCCTCCTTTGGACAGGGAGATTTCTTGTGCTCAGGCAGCCTGCCGTGTGTCTGATAACATATTCCAGAGAAGTCGTGCTTGCAGCAAGCTTTTCTTTCAGTTTCTTTGGGTGTAGCACAGCAGGATATTCGAGTCCCTAGCATTTAGCTAGAAAAGATGCAGCATGTATTGAAATTCAGGCATTCATACATCTTGAGAGTATGACTGCATGTAGCCAGCAGAGAAGAATTCTCCAGTGCTGTCCAAAGAAGCATTCTGTTCACGTTTCTCCCCAGTTTGCATCGGACACACCATACAACAGCTAGAATACGAGGCAGACTTTGCAAATAGCCATGGCAGGTTGGGTTTTTTTTACTGGTTTTTGGCTTTCCCAAGGAGAACTGTGCTCAAGAGGTTGTTCTGCTGCCAAAGGTTTTATCATGTGGACTGAGTATCGTAACGGAACAGACAACACCATCTTCATGTGTTTTTAGACATGTTATTTACTGGGGTTTCCCTGAAGAAAGCTTAAGGATTCTTTCCTTATGAGTCACTGACCAAGTGATTGTTTTTATATAAACTTTCCTTCAGCTGGGCAGAGTTGGAACACAGTGTCTTCTCTTCTGCTCCTTCTGGCGTCTGACTTTTCTCTTCATTTCTTTTAACAGTTGTTGCTAAAGCCAACAGGATGGTTTGAACCTCATGGCCTTCCCTGCACCCTTTCTGAGTTCCATAGCCTTGAAAAATCATTGGCCTAGCCAGCTGAAGTGCTGATGGCAATGGCTGTTTGTGTGTAATTCCACTTTTCAACTTTCCCCCTTGTGGTGCTTTTTCAACTCTGCACCTTATTTGTGGCTTAGGGAGAATGTGCTGTTGATGGTAGCCAAGCTGGAGCTCGCATTTTGTGTGCTGAAATCAAACCAAAAACTTGATACTTGACTTCAGCAGCATAAAGGTAAAAGCTACCGTAAAGGGCTGCGTTTCCATGACAAAAGTCACTGATGCTGGAGAGACACACACCTTCTTTTACTTACCCCCTGAATCCTTTCCCACCCTCTTGCAGTGGCTGCAGCAGGTATTGCCAGCCAAGTGGTGCAGAGTCACTTTTAATTACCTCCTTCCTCTGCTTTGGATTTCAAGCCCAACTGATGGCGCCAGGGGCTGAACCGCAGGGAGATGTCCAGGCAACTCCTGCCTGTGTCAGGCGGTCTTACCAGGCAGATGCTCTGCAGCCCACTGCACTTCCTTGACATGCTTTTTTCTGTATTACTACTTTACTTTTTTGGGTTTTAGCCCGAGACAGGAGCTACATTGAAATCCAGTATCTGTAATGCACTTGTATATGTGAAATTCTAGGTTATGGTCACCAACTTCTCTTCCAGTCCCTGACCTCGCTTCATATTGGTACTCTGCTCATACATGTAGGTAATCATATGTGTGTTTGACTACACAGGCAACAACATATCTTGTGTATACAGATGTGTTAAAATGCATGGCATTATTTTAAGCCTAGAAGTATGCAGAGTTCTTTGAGTCTTTTTCATAAAATGGAATTGGATTTCTTTATTTTTACAGGAACAGGAATGGTTTGACTGGAATGAAAACATTCATTCCACTGCATCATTAGCTACAGGCAATCTTCAGTTGAAGCCTAGTCCATTTTTCATGCTAAAGCTCTAATAGTTTGACAATTAATCAACATGTAGGATGAACTTCTGAGGCTGAGAGAGCTTGTCTGCATGCCTGTAACTTAAGCTGGACTCTTTTTTCCCCCTTTTTTTCTTTCTTAGGGAAGGAAGGTAGCCAGGAAATAAATTATATTTTAAATAGTTCACCTCCCTCTCACCCCCATCTACTATTCCCCTTCTGATAAACACCCCAAAAGTTTCCACTGGACAGATATGGAGATTTAGCTGGAGTAGCAGATCCTCAAAGGTGTCATTTGATCCTCCAATAATTCTGTAAAGCAACCTTCCATTAGATGAGAGTAGTCACTGACACAGTGGTTGTCTCAAATGTGATATTTAGTACCAAGTGCTTATTCCAACTTGCTTTTATCAATATAAATGTTTATTTTAGGAGCTCAGATAAAGTGTTTTGCTTCCCTTCTCTATTGCATGGAAGGGGTAACTAGCAGCCCACATGCTAATGGTGAGCTGTTTACCTGCCTTTTCATCTGCCTGCTCTTCTCACTCAAGGGTCTTGCCCTCTTACCAAATTGAATGAAGGCTTCTGAAAGAATAACAGAAGGCAACCCATGGGCTCAGCTTGCTGTACTGAAAAAGACAATTTCTGTTTGCTTCTCCTTCACTCTTTATGAGCCAGCCCCTCTCTTCCTTACGTACCAGCTTGAAGAAGGTATAGATTCAAAGGTTTGATCCTCCAGTTTGGAGAGAGGAATCACATTTGGAATGGCAGGAATAGTTTCCTTATGTTGCTTCTCTACTCGGGTCTGCCCAGGCTCCCTAAATCACTCTGCACAGACCTGTGGAACATGCAGTAATCTCCAGTCTCCACTAAGAAAGTGTTAAAACAATAATCTCCATGCCTGATGGCTTCTTAAGAAAAGTCTTTCCCACAGTCCACATTCCTCTTTTCCCAACCCTAGTAAGCAGCAGAAGCAGCTTTGGATCGATCAGTGTAGGTATGGGAGATTTAGAGACTGCTAACTAAATATCTTTACTCTTTCCTCCTAGATACAATCCCTAATTTAATGGGAGAGCTGATGCAGAGCCCTTTCCAGCTTGGAGGCAGGGGAATAGGGTTTGAACATGGATAAGCATCTCATAGGGAAGGAAGGGAGAGAGCCATATAGTTCACGTAAGATGCAAAGCTACTTCAGTTTAACTGTTGAGGGCTCTCAAAGACTGCAGTAGTCTACCCTGTAGAGTCTGAAATGGGGTGCTATTGTGGTAAAGTCCTCCTGTTCTGGGCATGCAGTTTCATTTTCCTCTTAAGCAAGGAAGAAAGCAACTTGGGGGAAAAGGGAAATGTACAGCACTATCTTTCACCAGAAGGCACATAACACCAGTACCATACCAGTATTCTCTCTACTGGACATGCACTGCTCATAACAGAGACCATTTTCTCTTTTCATGGTCACATTACCCCACTGTCTCAGAAATATCCAAGGCTAACTAGAGATGCTTGAACTTTGTCTTGTTAATGCTAGCTGGTGAGCTCCCAGTCCAACACAGCAGCAGTCATTAGTCTGTCAGCATATAACTATTATTTTATCCTGTTTCTGTTTTTTTCCAGTCCTTGAAGTTATCCATGTCTTCCAGGGCAGTGTTCAATCCCCTATTGTGTTGACAGTACCTCACAGTTCTGTGTTATGTGCAGAAACAAAATTGACTGGCAGGTTCATGTTACTTTATTTCAGCAAGGTTGATCCATTGAACACTTCAATGGTGAAATCCTTCGAGTTCTTCTTCCCATATTATAATTCATTTATGTGTTAGGGTTTTGTTGTTTGTTTTTTTTTCAATTGTACCATTCTTTTATCAATATTAATCTCTATAAACTTAATTGCCAGTCTCCTAAGGCTATCACTTTGCTGAACCAAGTTTCCTTTAGTCAGAAAATCAGTAAACTTACTGAGTCTGGCATGCTCTGCTATTTTCCTTTCTTTTTTTTGTTTCTCTTTTATTTGAAGTCTTTCTTAAGAAACGTTTTCAAAAGCCTTGCATGCAGTCATGGTTTGACTAAGAAGCCTGGATGTGCCTCATTTTCCTTCTCATTTTGTGGAGTGTGGGCGCTGCATTTGGTGTTCCACAAATCCAAGTCCCGTGCTGATTCCTTCACACTGCAATTCTGCACCCACTCCACGTGCAGCAGCAGGAGCTGTTGCATTACTGGAAGCTGAAGACTGAGTGTATATCAATGATAGGGTTAGGAGATTCCCTTACTCACATCTTCCCTGGTTAGGAAAGAGTAGTCATGATACACTGAGTCCTGTTTCCCCTGAGACAGTTGGTACAGGGAACATGACTGTGGTAAGGAATATTACCAGGGCTTGAGGTTTTGTTGGCTTTCCAGACTGGGTAGAGTAAGGAGCAGTTATATGCTTATGCCTAAGACCCTTCAAACTCTCTAACCAACTCTCTTCATGCCCATCTGGAAAGGCACAGTAAGTTTCAATTCATCTGAGACAGTTGGTACAGGAACTTTTGTCTGAAAATTTGGTAGCCAAAATACTTTGCTCTTTGGAGCATGATAGAAATCATCTTGTCAAATAGCAAACTTCAGGGCCTATGGCTCAGATTTTGCCTTCTGGTCTGGATGACAAGAAACTGCTCATGACAGTGACGAAGAGCTGAAAATAGTAACTCATGCTTCTGCAACACAGCATTATCTCCTTTGATTTTATCAGCTATCCCAAAATGCAGCCTGTGATTCCAGACCATGGTCTTTGCTCTTTGCCTTCTTTGTTGCTGGCCTGGATATTGGCTGGTTTTCCTTTTCAGGGCTTTCAGCTGTACCACAGGATCCCAGGATGTTAGGAGTTGGAAGGGACCTCCAGAGATCATCAAGTCCAACCCCCCTGCCGGAGCAAGACCATAGAGTCTAGCTCAGGTCACAGAGGAACACATCCAGATGGGTCTGGAAAGTCTTCAGAGAAGGAAGCTCCACAACGTCCCAGGGCAGCCTGTTCCTGAGCCTTACAGTAAAGAAATTCTTCCTCATGTTGAGGTAGAACTTCCCATGCTGTAGTTTATACCCATTGCCTCTTGTTCTGTTTCAACTGAGCAGAGCCTGTCTTCTCCCTCTTGACCCCCAGTCCTCAGATATTTATACACATTGATTAGATCTCCTCTAAGTCTTCTCTTCACCAGACCAAACAGCCCCAGGTCCCTCAGCCTCTCCTCACAGGGCAGAGCTCCAGTTCCTTAATCATCTTTGTAGCCCTCTATGGGACTCTTTCAAGCACATCCCTGTCCCTCCTGAACTGGGGAGCCCAAACCTGAATGCAGTATTCCAGATGTGGCCTCACCAGGGCAGAGTAGAGTTCATTCTCATTTCTCTTCCAGTCATAAAATTGCATTCCCCCACAACATTTGATCTGCTAGTGAATGTTTTGTGTAAACCTTCAGTTTCTCCATCCCTGGCCATTCATGGGTGATGTCAAGCATGGTTCACATCATTATAGGTTTTCTTGCCAGTAGGCACTGCCCCTGCACACATGCACGGTATCTGCACGTGGTTATATGTGTTTGTAGGCATCTAGCTTTAAATTGTGCTGTTTTACACTGAGATATGCTTCTGTCAAAGTCCAGAGAGTATTGGGCACAAATGATAATTGTTTAATGTGGAATATGTAATTATCAATTGGAAAAAAAAAGAATCTGCAGTCTCTCAGAAGCCTTGTCAACACTTCACATCTCAAAATGGTTGTGTCCAGAAAATGGTGGTGTTAACCTTTTCTCGTCCATGCTGAACACATGAAAAAATCAGTGCTTTTTTGTGTTTGCATGGGATCTTTGTTCTCTGTGATTAATGGTCCACTAGCAGAGTCCAATACAAGTTCAGTGCAGTGTACAAAGTGTCTTTGATGCCAGACATTCTACAGTGCTGTGCAGAAACTAAAGCTAATAGCTGTAAGCCTGAGAGGACTGGAATGTTTTCAATTTACTTTTAAACAAATGACTTTATTGTGCCATTTTCACATGGGAGTAAATTCCACAGCTTTGGTGCCACATTAGGCACGACTTTTTTACCTGATGATTTCTGTTTATACTTGGAGAAAAGAAATTAACCTTGGTTGGAGGTTGGAGGGAATAGGACAAGACTATTAAACTTGGTGGGAATGTTGCCAGGGGCTTTTCTGGGAGCAGAGTGGGATGCAGGAGTACAGGATGCAGTTGAAGGATGATTTGTGGTGCAGAGCAGAGTTCAGGAATTCGTTTTGCCTAAAAATCAAACTCATGAAGAGCACCTGTAGAGAAGATTTAAAACTTGTACTGCCGCTCCTGAAACGTAAGAAAGCAATTGCTGTAGTCTGAGTAAATGCTGGTGGATGTTGGGAGGAAAATTCCTAGTGACTGCAGTTGGAGATAAATAAGGCCCAACTCCTGATAGTAACAATTCTCTAATGGGCATCTGTACCAGTAAAGGAGTGACATCTCTTGACCTCAGAGAGAGAAAGGGTCTTTGAACTCACCACGTTGCCACTGGTAGACCAAGACAGGGAAGCTTTGAAAGACTGAGTCTTCAGTGCTTATAGGATGGTCAAGTACAATGGCTTTATAGATATATAAAACACTTGCTAAACGCCTGTGAGGAACACAAATCCATTCAGTACTGCTCCAATAAATAGAGAATAAATCATATGAGGAGTGACTGAGAGAGCTGGGGCTGTTTTGTTTGGAAAAGATGAGGCTGAGGGGAAACCTTGTCACTGTCTACAGCTACCTGAAAGGACATTGTGGAGAGGTTGGTGCTGGTAAATAGTGATAGAATAAGAGGGAATGGCCTCAAGCTGTGACTGGGTAGGTTTAGACTGGACATTAGGAACACATTTTTCAGGGAAAGAGTGTTCAGGCATTGGAATGGCCTGTCCAGGGAGGTGGTTGAGGCACCAACTCTGTGTGTGTTTAACGGTCATTTGGATGTGATGCTTTGGGCTATGGTTCAGGGTGAATCTTGTAGAATAAGGATATCAGTTGGACTTGGTGATCCTGAGGGGCTTTTCCAGCCTCAGCGTTTCTGTGATTCTGTGAAATTGGAGACCCTCTAATGCCTCTAATGTAACTGCCTCTAATGCCCTCTAATGTAAGTGTGTCTTAGACTTCTGGTAGGTTTAGTACAACTCCCATTCCAGTAACTCCTTTTGATTGAGACCCAAATGTACATTAATTACTAACAGAACCAAAACCACTGGAGTTATTTGTTTAACTGCTCACTAGGTCTTTTTTTTTTGGGTCCTAAATCTTTTTTACAAGGCTTTTGTTTTGCGCCCGTTGTATGGGTTTATTGCTTTATAAATCCATGAGCAACCAAGAGATGGGTTGAATTTTGTTTTGACTAATGTTTGTACTTTCACTTTGCCCATCTATAGTCCATTAGGATATTTTGTTACATGTCACTGCATGCCAATCCAAAAGGGCAAATAAAAATGTAGTGCTTAGATACAGCTGTGGAAATTGGACAACTAAATCCACTCACCTGAAAATAGCTGTAGAGCCTTTTGTCTTCTTCTAATGTTTCTAATCACTGTCTGGTCTTTGCCAAAATAATAGCTCATCTCTATCCAGTGACTTCCCATAAAACCTCTCCTCAGCCACAAAATTAATAATGTAAATGGTGCAATTAATTTTGTAGTGTCCTCAGAGGCTGGGAGCCTTTGCTGCCACCAATTTGGCCTCTGGAGGAAAAGACACCTGAAAAGCTTTTGTAGACTGTTGAGAATGACAGGGGGGGAAGGGTCTCAAAGCTACTTCTTCTTTGACTCATAAGGCTGAGTGAGCCTATAGAGTTGGTTCCTCTGCACTTGGTAGCTGTTTTCCTTTTTAAAAGAAGTTATGTATGTTGATCAGTACCAAAAATGGCATCAAGTCAGTCATCATCAAGTTTGCAAATGACACCAAGCTGGGGGCAGATGTTGCTGGGCTGGAGGGCAGAAGGGCTCTGCAGCGGGACCTCGACTGCCCAGACAGATGGGCAGAGTCCA
>WAAF01017114.1:122259-132918 GCA_013400475.1 Tricholaema leucomelas | reverse complement strand
AATGTCCCTCTTAAACTGGGGGGCCCAGAACTGGACACAGTACTCAAGGTGTGGTCTAACCAGTGCAGAGTACAGGGGCAGAATGACCTCCCTGCTCCTGCTGGCCACACCATTCCTGATGCAGGCCAGGATGCCATTGGCTCTCTTGGCCACCTGGGCACACTGCTGGCTCATGTTCAGGCAGGTATCAATCAGCACCCTCAGATCCCTTTCTGTTTGGCTGCTGTCCGCTGCTCCATCCTGCTGTTCTTTGTCTGTATTGTCTGTAAGGTGTTTGGTGCTGTACTAGTTTGAGGTGAACTGGAATATTTTAATGAGAAAAATTAGATTATAGGCTGTGAAAAGGAAACAGTGGTGATGGCTACTTCACTCAAAGTCTGCTCACAACTAGGTTTTTTTTTTCATGAAAATAATTTTTTCCCAATAATTTTCGATTTCCTTTCTCATGGCATGAATCCAAAATGCTCCTGGATGGATGATTTTCTTGTGTTTAGCGATGTGTGTTGTGCCTCAGTAAAACTCTTGGTGTTTTCAGATTCCTTTGCTGCTCTGTTTTGAGGCTCTTCCACTACAGGAATGTTGCTGTGCAACTTTCTGCTGCAAACTTAAAGTAGTTCTTAGATGGGGAGTATGGAGGATGGGTGATCTTTGACACTCTACTGGGGTAAGAGAACCTGCCAGAATTTGTAGACCACTGTCACTCTGCTTAACAGAGGGCTGATGGAAAATCCATTAATGTGTATGGGAGCTTTGAATATTAGGACCTAAATTATCAGATTAAATCTTTTGACAAGAACTCTGAGATATGTTTGGCATATGCCTAACATCTGAGAAAGGTACTGCACAAGATGCTGGTGGTTCTTGTATGTTCACCTGCTAAATAGGTTAAATACATTCCTGTTATTAACTCATTTTGGATAAACAGTTACTGCTGGTGCCACAAAGACAATGAGAACTAGAGTAAGAGATGGGGAACACAACCCCATGTTGTGGCAGGAATGTTGGCCCATTTAGTCACATCTGGGACATGGGTGGGGTGGTCTGTGCAATACTTGGGAAGAAAGGTAAAAATTGGGGTAAAGGGTGAGCTAACCAGCTAGCCTAGAGGGGAGGGTGTCCACAAGACAGATGTGCACTAAGATGTGGTTCATGCTGGGAGAAAAAGATTGAGAATCCTTCCTGTAGAGCCTGGATTAGGAGTATTGCCTAAATATGAGGCAAAGGGGAAAGGAAATGGTGCTGCTGCAGAGCACAGTGATCCAACTGGGTGAAATCAGTGTGGGTGCTATTAAAATGCCATCTTCCTCTCCCTTCCCCTTTCCTTCCTCCCTCCCTCCCCCTCTGCTGTCAGCCTGGCTGAGGAAAAGTCAAATAATGTACGACTGTGTTCCTTGGCATCACAACTGCAATTTCCCTTTAGGGGCTTCAAACTTGAGAATGGGAGGTTTTAAATCTTGCTGATTCGTGCTATTCCAGCAAGCATATGTGTGAGCAGAAAGAACAATGCCAGTTCGAAACAGAAATCACAAGTGAGAAATCACTGCTGCTAAATCAGGTGTTGCAGAGGCCAGTGGAAAAATCGGACACTAAGAAAAGTAGGAAGTCATTTTGTTTAGAGCTGGGAAGGTTAATGAGAAGGAATTAGAAAGTGCTCTCTGTGTATTCAGCCCCTAAGGATTTGAGCAAAGTTAGAGGGATTTATTTACTGATTATCCAGACTATACAACTGGCAATAAGATTAAGTGAGGAATGTTGGAACACGCTGACATTTCTTATTTGCATCATTTACTATGGAGATCGTTTGTCGGTACTGCACTGAGTTCGTGCTGAACCAGGGCTTAGTCTGGCCCAGCAGAGATGGATCTGGTACTTCTCATGGTTCGAGGGGTGTGGGGGTGAAAACAGTTTAACATCCTCTTTTGCGTCTTGGAGAGGAAACATCAAGTTTGCCTAGGTGCTTATCAGAGGAGAATTTCAGAATACTTTCCTAGACATCATTAATTATGGGGCAGGGTGCAGCTGGAGGTGACACATTGCATTAGATCAACTGAGAGTAAAAGAGAAGGCTGTAATTTAGAGAGCCCCTGCATTGGACGCTGTGCAGAGCTCCCCCACTACAAGGCCTCCTCCAAGCCCGTCCCTCCCAGCATGCACACAGATGCACACACTGCCCTCCTCCTGCATTCGAATTCCTTTAAACCAGGCTGCTCAGTACCAAAAAGTCACCATCTCAGCTGAAAAAAACAAAGGGAAACCACTGAACAGGAGTTCAGTACAAGGTCTAGGGGGAAATGGAATAGTGGTTTTTATTCTTTACTCTGAGTGCCTACCTTTAAAATGTTCACATTTGTGAAAACCGTCCAACTTTTCTGTATTCCACACAGAGGATCATGGAATGTTCCAGGCTGGAAGGGATCCCCAGAGGTCATCTAGTCCACACCCTCCCCCCATCCTTGCAGTCAGCAGGGACATCTTCAATTAGAACAGAATGCCCAGAGCCCTGTCAAAGACAGATGAAGTCACAGAATCACAGAATACCAGATTGGAAGAGACCTTCAGGATCATCACAGCCAACCCATCACCTAACCCTTCAAATTAATTAAACCATGGCACTAAATGCCTCATCCAGCCTCCTTTTAAACACCTGCAGGGACGATGACTCCACCACCTCCCCAGGCAGCCCATTCCAATGGACAAATCACTCTTTTGATGAAGAATTTCTTCCTAACATTCAGCCTAAACCTGCCCTGGCACAGTTTGAGACCGTGTCCTCTTGTTCAGTCACTGGATGCTTGGAAGAAGAGACCAAGCCCCGCCTGGCTACAGCCTCCTTCAGGTGGTTGTAGAAAGCAATGAGATCTCCCCATAGCCTTCTCTTCTCCAGGCTTAACAACCCCAGTTCCTTCAGCTGCTCCTCATAGGGCTGTGCTCCACCCTTCTCACCAGCCTTTTGCCCTTCTCATGTTCGAGCACCTCACAGCTTTCTTAAACTGAGGGCCCCAAAACTGGACACAGTACTCCAGGTGTGGCCTAACCAATGCTGAGTACAGGGGCAGAATGGCTTCCCTGGTCCTGCTGGCCACACTATTCCTGATACAGGCCAGGATTCTGTTGGCCTTCTTGGCCACCGGGGCACACTGCTGGCTCCTGCTCAGTTGCCTGTCAAACAGCTTGGCCAGGAGTTTGCTATGGTAGACAGTGCCAAAGGCCTTGCTGAAGTCCAGGTAGACTACAGCCACAGCCTTCCCCACATCCACAAGGCAGGTCACTTGGTCATAAAAAGAGATCAAGCTGGTCAAGCAGGACCTGCCCCTCCTAAATCCATGCTGATTGGGTCTGATCCCCTGACCACCCTATAGGTGCCCTGTGATTGCTCTCAGGATGATCTATTTCATTATCTTGCATGGCTGACAGGTCTGGAATTTCCTGAGTCCTCCTTCTGACCTTTCTTGTGGATTGGTATCACATTGGCCAGCTTCCAGTCTTCAGGGACCTCTCCAGTGAGCCATGACTATTGATAAATGATGGAGAGCAGCTTGGCAAGCTCATCTACCAGCTCTCTCATCACCTTAGGATGGATCCCGTCCGGTCTCATAGACTTGTGAGGATCCAAGAGGCTCAACAAGTCCCTAACTACTTCCTCCTGGATTATAGGGAGGCTGCTCTGCTCCCTGACCCCACCTACCAGCTCGGGAGGCAGCTGTCCTGAGGACAACCTGCCTTGAGGCAAAGAAGGTGTTGAGTCACAAGATAGGCTTTAAACATGTAACCTTGGGCAATGTGTTTTCCAAGATCTGCCTTCACCTAGCCGTTGCCCATGCACTGAGCACTTACTTGCCCTGTTTTGATCTCATGAATTAAGACAACTCCTTCTCCCTAAAAGGGACAGCCAAATCTTCCGCACCATTGCTGGTATCAGGAAGATATTGCAAGTGAGTCTCTCTTGCATGGTTACTGCTAAGTACAAGTCTTCAACAGTGATCAGTTCTGCCAGCATTTCATCTGAGAATGGTTTTGGTAAGGAGATAGATAACTGAGATGAAAGACAAGGTGTTCTTTCAGTCTTTGTGATGACTCTGATCAGATCAGCATCACAGATGACTAATTCTTTTACTTTCTGTTTTTATCATCTTTGGTAGAAGCTCCAATAGAAGCTTGAATTCCAGGGTATACTATTTGAGACTTCCTGATATCTGCTGACCTCGTTCTTCACTGAAGTAATGGCAAATACCACACCAATACATCTCACATCCTAGAGGTTTGGGTTTTTTCTAATGTGCTCTTATAACTATGGAGCACTGTGTTGTTATGACAAGGAAATTCTTTGACTGAAAAGTTTGCAAATTCCAAAGTACTATTTGTTTTTTAAACAAAGGTACTGTTTTCTTTATGCCAGCTTCTTTCTGCTTTTGCTTGTCCAGCAGTCTGTTCTGAAAGGCATGAAGCAGCTGTTGGCCCTGAATCAAAACTTGCAGCACAGGGAGAGTTATGTAAAAGTCTTTTGTGTGAGAGATGTACATGGCAACAAGTGGCAAAGCTGGGGTACAGATTCTTTGAGGGAACATGGCTAATCACAACAATGTTTGATATTCTTTTTAAGTTACTTTTATTTTTGCACAGAACCAAAAAGAAAAAGGGAAAAGCAGAAGATACTGTAATGTTGTCTGCATTTTCAGAAACACCTTTTCTCATCACAGTGTTGTGGGATTGGAATTCTTTATTGCATTGCAGCCCAATGGATGGAACGACTGTAAGAGGTTTTTCTAGTTCATCCCCTGACTGATGGCAGGATCTCTGTATCTAGTCTATCTCTGAGGGATGTTGGTCTAGTCTTGGGAGGAGGTTCTGCAGCTCCCTGGAGGTGTTCAAGAAAAGCCTGGATGAGGCATTTAGTGCCATGGTCTAGATGATTGCATAGGGCTAGATGCAATCACCACAGGGAGGTGGTGGAGTCACTGTCCCTGGGGGTGTTCAGGAAAAGACTGGATGAGGCACTTAGTGACATGGTCTAGTAGACTGGACAGGGTTAGGTGATAGGTCTGGCTCTGTGCTTCACATTTCTTACCATATATTTCTTACCATATATTTGTTTGCCATCTTTTCCTATCTCCATAAACGCTAATATTTCACCTTCCACAGCTAGTTTCTTTTGAACTCATCAGTCCCCTGTGATCTTAGCTTTTCAAGTAATATTGCACAGAGCCCTGAACATCATCTTCTATGGCTTCCTCTCAAAATGTGCCACAGATTCCTCATAGTGTGATGAACCAGAATAGAACGCACGATTCTTGTGCTGATTTCATAATAGCAAGACCTTGTTGACCAATACTCTGTTTACATTGCGTGTCAGCCACAGTCTTTTTTCTGCTCTTTAAGTAGCCATTCTCATGCTGTATGTTTATAACTGACTTATTCCTGCCCAAGCTGAATATTTTATATTCATAAAGAATTTAATCTGTTTTTTAAAACTATTTATCCAGATCATTGTGAACTCTGATCCTGCCATCTAATATATTTACATTCCCTTCCAGTTTCTTCTCATCTATAAATGTAATAGGCACAAATACACATAATCACAGAATCACACAATGTTAGGGGCTGGAAGAGATCTCAAAAGCTCATCCAGTCCAACCCTCCTGCCAGAGCAGGATCACCTACACCAGATCACACAGGAACACATCCAGGCAGGTCTTGAATATCTCCAGAAAGGGAGACTCCACAACCCTCCTGGGCAGACTGTTTCAGAGTTCTGCCACCCTCACTCTCACAGTGAAAAAAAAATGTCCTCATGTTTCCATGGAACTTCTGTGCCTCAGCTCCCACCTATTGCTCCTTGTCTTGACATTGGACATCACCAGCAGAGCCTGGCTCTATCCACTCAGCACTCACCCTTTACATATTTATAAACATTCATGAGGTCACCTCTCAGTCTCCTCCTTTCCAAGCTAAAGAGCCTCAGCTTCCTCAGCCTCTCCTTGTAAGGAAGATGTCCACTCCCTTAATCATTTTTGTGGCTCAGTGCTGGGCTCTTTAAGGCAGTTCCCTGAGGCCCTTCTTGAATTGAGTGGCCCAGAACTGGACACAATATTCCAGATATGGCCTCATCAAGGCAGGGTAGAGGGAGAGGAGAACCTCTCTTGACCTACTAACCACAGCCCTTCTAATACACCCCAGAGTGTTAAGGCATTAATAAGCACATTAAAAATTACAACCCACATGAAAGTCCTCTTGATAGTGTTTTCCAGTTGGACAGTGAAGCATTGGCAGCTTCTCCATGGAAGTGAGAATCCAACCAGTAACTGCAGGGAGAGCACACTTCCATAATGAAAATATCACTTGAGATTGTGTCAAAAAGCTTTACCAAAGGCTGAAATATGTGACCTCTAATGTTAACACCTTCCCTGTAAGATCTGATTCTCTGCTGTAAAAAGAGATTGGATTGATTTGACATGATTAGTTGTCAACCTGTTAAGAACTATTAAGACCAAAGTAACTCCAAATGTGTCAGAGTTCTGGTAATACATCATTCCTTTCTGTCTCATAGTTCCAAAACAGCTTTGTGATTGAAGAAGGCAGGGAGAGAGCCTACCATGGGGTTTGGATGTTTGGGGTGCTTGGAGCTATGTAAATATCTGAGGAGCAGTGTGTGAGTTCAGCAGAAGGTTTTGGCTAATATTTTGTACTGTACAATGTCTGCAACCACAAGGAAGGATCTAAACGGATGATTGTTTAAACTAATCCAGAGAGTTAAATACTTCTCAGTTAAACCAAGCCAGGCTATAGCTTTCTTCATGGGTAAGAAGCGAGAGAGAGCGTGTGTGTATGGCAAAGATGAATTGGAGCCTCTGCTTAGAGCACTTTCCAGGCTGCTAATGCAAGCTCAGGAGCTGAAAGGGGCAGGCTGTGGGTGGCTGGCTCAGTAAAGGCGACAGCAGTACAAAGTCAGGAGATGCTGAAAGCATGGAAGAGTGCGGCAAAGTCACCCTCTGTGAGGCAAAAGGACGGCTTCCAAGCTACCCGGGAAGTGTTCTTTTTCTGCTGCTTGCTTTGTTGTAAATAGACAAAAGTAATGTATTGTCATTTAGTTGTGGTTCCTTCCAGTAAGAAAACCTCACTGTGTGAAGCCATCATGTGGTTTCAGCAATCCTCTGGCAAAAGGCACGCTATGTACAGCTGAGACTATCCTGGCTGAATTTTATGTACTGCATGGAACTACGATTAAGGAAGAGTGTCAAGGAATCAGATGTAATGATTTAGGGAAAAGCAGAGGGCTTTAGGGCAACTGCAATGCGTCAAGTGTTGGTGCATTAAAGAAGAAAACCTACTTGGAGAGGAATAGAAAAAGCAGATTATAAATTGTGAATTAAAAGAAACGCAGTCTGGAGGGAACAATTCATTTTCAGGTGGTGGTGGTTGTTACGAACTTGCATCTGTAAATCAAAGATATGAAAGTAGCTTTTAAAAGATTGGTTTCTTACTGCAGCCATGGACTTAATTTCTTAGCAGAGAGAGCACTGCTTTGCTGCTGCTTTGGCTTTTGCCCTTTAGTCAGCCACCTTCCAGTCTGTTTCCTCTCATCGTTTCTGATTACAGAAAATTGCTTGATACACTGCTGTCGTGAAAACGCCAGAGAAATGCTCCTTCTTGGAACTGACATCAGGAATGTTATACAAGACATTCTTAAATATGCTGGCAGCTGCCCTGAACGTAATGAAATCATGGAAATTAGAAGTATTGCACTCTCTGTGTGGCCAGCTCAGGCCTGTTTGCAGTATGGTACCAGTTTTACTGTGAATGTCAAAAAGAATCACTTTTCCTGTTTTTTTTTCCTGGGATGTTCTTCAATGTGCTTATAATTCCCACAATCAAGGATATTATCCTGATATTGTGAGGTACTATTCCTTTTTTTTTTTGGTTGGGTTTTTTTTTACTATACACAATGCCTCGTACCTACATCCCTCTGTGCCACACTAAATCATTCCCCTTGCATCAGAGGGTTTATGGTCTTCAGAAGAGCAGTAACTCTTCTGGTAGAGAAGCATCTGTAGGGTGAATGGAATAGAATAGAATAGAATAGAATAGAATAGAATCAACCAGGTTGGAAGAGACCTCCAAGATCATCCAGGCCAACCTATCACCCAGCCCTATCCAATCAACTAGACCAAGTGCCTCAGCCAGTCTTCTCTTGAACACCTCCAGGGATGGCAACTCCACCACCTCCCCGGGCAGTCCATCCCAATGCCAATCACTCTCTCTGGGAAGATCCTATTCCCACTGCAGCCAGCAGTAAAATTCCCACAAACTTAAGTGGTTTGGATTTTGCATACAGTTTTTAGACTTCACTGATTAATCCTTAATACATTCTTAATACAGAAGGTGTCTAAATGCAGGAAAGGTACAAGAGGAGTAGCAGTTATGCAGGCTTTGTTTCACTAGCACCTTTCCATGCAAGGATTGCAAAGCTTATGGTTCAGACCTGCTGTAGAGCATAAGGAACAGAAATTACTTCCATTTTTCTAACGTGCAAAGAAGGTAGAAGGGGAGGACCTTCTCTCTGTAGCAATGCGTATAGGAAGGACACAGACCTGATGGAGTGGGTCCAGAGGAGGGCCACGACAATGATTAGGGAGTTGGAGCACTTCTGCTACAAGGATGGGCTGAGGGTGCTGGGGGTGTTCAGCCTGGAGAAGAGGAGGCTCTGGAGGGACCTAACAGTAGCCTTCCAGAACCTAAACAGGACCTACATGAAGGCTGGAGAGAGACTGTTTACAAAAGCCTGCAGTGACAGGACAAGGGCAATGGCTTCAAACTAGAGAAGATCAGATTTAGATTGGCTGTTAAGAACAAACTCTTTACTATGAAGGTAGTGGAACACCAGAGCAGATTGCCCAGGGAGATGGTTCAGGCCTCTTCCCTGGAGATATTAAAGGTGAGGCTCTGGGCAGCCTGATTCAGTTGAGGATGTGCCTGCTGACTGTGTGTGAGGTTTGGACTAGATGACTTTTGAAGGTCTCTTCCACCCAGACCATTCTATGATTCTATAGCAAATGGAAGCATTGCTCTGGCTTCTGTTACCTTCCCTTCATTCATAGTTGTAGTTGGACTTTTTTTCCCCATCTATCCCTTCACCATATCTTTGGTGAATTTTCATCAGATATTCAGAAGTTGAATTTTCCAAGATGAATCTTCATTTTCATTACCTGTTTTTTGGCTGTCTAGTTTCTTCCATCACTTCTTTTTTTAGAGGCTTACAAAAGCTTCTAAAGAAACTGCAGTCCTGTTCATTTGGAGTAATAATAATAATTCCTGTATAAATTTCACAGCACTATTAAGCAAGAGTTAGCTGAACAAGAACTTTGCCCAGATTCACTTGCTATTGCTGATACTTGAGTTCTGGCTCAAGGATGAGGAGCACTAAAAGGGGATGGTGGTCACCTTGGCTCCTGGGAAAGGAGACACTAATATCTATTTCCAGCTCCTTCATTCTCTTTTTCTGTTCATCATGAACATTCTGTAGAAGTGCGGTCAGAGAGATTCAAGAGCTTTGCTACCCATTCTGGTTTGTATTTGTTCATTGCATTGTATTTGTCAAAGCCTTTCTAGGATGCAGGGTGGCAAGGACTTGGGCTGAGGGGTGGCTTGCACCAAAGCCAGAGTTACTGTGATGCTCCGTGGGAAAAGCAGCCAATTTGAAAGAATGACCTGGAGATGGGATAGGGCATCTACATCACTGGAGTCATCTTGTGACGCCGAGTTTTACCAGGCAGTCTCACTCTCAGATGTTGCTGTTGGCACAGTGCAGAGACAACTTACAAAGGAGAGACTGGCAATGCATGTAGGTGTACTGTGGAGCACAGAAATCTGTTGGAAGCAGATTTCCATGTGCATGATGTGATGCAAACAAGATGGTTTCTGGCATGAAAAGTCTTCAGTTGAGACATCAAATCATTAAGAATGCTATGGCCAGAAGCTTTCATAATGAATTACTGTAAACTCACAAAAGACTGATCTTTTTTGATTTCAGAGAAAATAAATCAACAATATGAAGCCAGCTCTATTGCAGTTTCAAACAAGAGGCAGACTCCTGAAGTATTATCCACTTTCTGTAAATATCACCTATGAGCCTGTATATAAAAGATTAAATGTTTGCAGACTGTTACCCTTTGCCTTAAAGATCAGAGACAAATTGCTATTTTTACTTTACATTCTCTTGATGAGGATAATGATAAACATCTGTCACTTTGCTGCTTAGCCAGCTAAGACTCTTACTGCAATCTGTAATTTAAATAGTAATGGAGGGAAAAAAAGAGAAAGAAGGAAAGAAAGAGAAAGAAAGAGACAGAAAAAGAAAGAAAGAGAAAGAAGGAAAGAAAGAGAAAGAAAGAAAGAGAAAGAAAGAAAGAAAGAAAGAAAGAAAGAAAGAAAGAAAGAAAGAAAGGAAAGGAAAGAAAGAAAAAGAAAGAGAAGGAAAGAAAGAGAAAGAAGGAAATAAAGAAAGAAAGAAAGAAAGAGAAAGAGAGAGAAAGAAAAAGGGAGAAAGAAAGAAAGAAAGAAAAAGAAAGAAAGAAAGAAAGAAAGAGAAAGAAAAAGAAAGGAAGACAGAAAGAAAGAAAGAAAGAAAGAAAGAAAGAAAGAAAGAAAGAAAGAAAGAAAGAAAGA
>WAAF01017114.1:103845-122216 GCA_013400475.1 Tricholaema leucomelas | reverse complement strand
AGGAAGAAAGGAAGAAAGGAAGAAAGAAAGAAAGAAAGAAAGAAAGAAAGAAAGAAAGAAAGAAAGAAAGAAAGAAAGAAAGAAAGAAAGGAAGGAAGATGGAAAGAAAGGAAGATGGAAAGAAAGGAAAAATACACGGGTACACTGCACTTTATATACATAGTGAAGAAGAAATGGAAAAGGAAAGGAATGAAATGGAGAGGAGCTGGGAAGGAACATTTTCAGACTGCTGTTATTTGGCTAAAGCCTGTGGATATATGATAGATGACTGATTTTCCATTTATTTGGTATTTTGCAGGGAAAATTACAGTTGGTTTCTTTTCAGACATGGAGGCTAAGGGAAATGCTCCATCTGCATGCTGTGACTTTTTGGCATATGCTGTTTATTAACAGAATAGTTAAGGTTGATATGGTAGTGTGTCTACTGGTGTTGCAGGATCGAGAATGCTGTTTTCATCCAGAGCTCTTTTAGTGTCCTCCACAGTCTCAAAATGTTAAGGAAGCACGGCTTATTATTTTTTAAGTCCCTAGATTAGCTGCTTCCCAACTAATTGGTCTGTAATTAAAAACAATCTGAGCTTTTGAAACGTCTGCAAACATTTAGTTTTGCTTCTCAGTGGTAAGTTAGATCTTATTACTTATTGAAACTGTAACTTAACAAGTCATGACCATTGATAGTTCACTTAGACTGGACTAATCATAGAATGCTAGGGGTTGGAAAGGACCTCTGGAGAGCAAGTCCACCCTCACCCTGCAAAGCAGGACCACTTACACAAGGTCACACAGGCAGGTTTTGAAGATTCTAGAGAAGGAGAATCCACAACCTCTCCAGGCAGCCTGTTCCAGTGCTCTGTCATCCTCACAGTGAAAGTGTTTTTTTCTCATGTTGAGATGGAATTTCCTGTGATCAAGTTTACATCCATTGCCCATAATCAAGCTGTCATTTACAAGAAGTAAATACAAAATGGTCTACTTGCCACTGCTGCATGAGCAGAAGACTCTGCATTAGGAGATGAAACTAGGAATCTCTTTTAGCCCAGCAAGAATGGAGTCCATGTAAAGAAAAGCCTCTCATAGTGACATGTTTGGGTGTCTAGCTCTAATAGTCTGTTCTCTAATGGGTTAACTGCTGCTTTCAGCTGCTCCAGAACTCTGCAGAGCACTTGGCACATGCAAATTTCAGGTGAGCACTACGTTGTAAATGGAGTTGTGCTGACAGGGGTCTGGTTGGGATCAAACTATTTCTGGGTACTGCATTACTCTTTGTAGTAACTTTGTCTTCACGTTAGGTTTCCAGGTACCAACAGAACAGGTTCACATTTTATAGTTCATGCTAATACAGCTTTAGTGGTTATTTTCAGGGAGGTGTTATTATACATCAGCTTACAGAAAGGACAATGATCTTTGTAATTTCCAGGTTGGAATTTCATTCTTTTGGCATCTTTGAGCCTCAGAAAGCAGCTTGATTTTCACCAAAGGGCTACTTTTCTTTTTAAAGGTTTTCTTATCTTTATACAGGGCAGACCAAAGCAAAATATATCCCTTTTTAGATTCCAGTTACAGTTCCTGGTATTTTCTATAATTAGGTCAACTGTTTACATACAAAAAAGTTTTGTTGGTATCTTCCTGCTCAATGAAAAAGAGACCTTTAATATATAATCCAGCCTATGTTATACTGAGTCTTGAGCACTAGAACCAATGATGCTTTTGCTGTTATTCTTCATAAATCCATTGGTTATGTAGGTGGTGTTCACACCTAACAAACATTGAGGCTGAAGTGTGGAATTTGTTGCAACTGACTCAGTTTTAAATAACAAAGCTGGGTTTTACTCATAGGAGGGTAAAATTTAAAGCCCAGATTTATGGTGCTGCTTTCCTGCATGGCTCAATCTGGCTGAGTCTGAATGGTACAAGATTTGATGATAAGTCTTGCATTAAGTGATCTGAGAGAACTTCATGGGCTTTCATTTGCCACCACAAGTCTTGATCTGAAAAGTTTCTTTAATGCAAAAATCTGTGTGAAAATGTACAATGTGCTTTCTCAATTTCATATTGCATTAACTTCTAGAAGTTGAGATTTCATGATGTTAAACCCTGATGTTAAAACAGGACAGTACTTCACATTTTAACTTCCAGGCATTCTCTCTATGAATTACATTGCTGGACTGCTCAGTTTAAGTCCAGATCTCCCCTCCAATATATTTCCAGCTTATTGTAGTCTGCAAGTCTTGACTTTAATTCTTTTTTTCCTTTTTCCTGTGTAGACTGAAAGTGAGGAGAATGACCAAGCAGACAATTTTTCAATGGATCCCCAGCTGGAGAGACAGGTGGAGACGATTCGCAATCTTGTGGACTCCTACATGTCTATTATCAACAAATGTATCCGAGATCTGATACCGAAAACAATCATGCATCTCATGATCAATAATGTAGGTACCAGCCAGGGTTCTAAATTGCTTTAACACAGCTGTGAAATCTCTTACTCTCAAACACAGAATTCTTGAATATAGCAGCAACAACAGCATCTACTGAAGAACATGCTCCCATAAATGCCACACTTTCAGACAAAGTATTTCAGTCGTCCAAGGCAGAAGAAAGTTCTGCAGCCTTCTAAAAGGCTGGCACACTGCCTTGAGTGCTTACTCCAAAATGATGAAGCTTGAATTTAATTGTATCTTAATCAGAATATGTTATTTTCTAAAGGGAAATCAAGGATTTTTTTTTTTTACATTGTCCTGCTTTTGATGTAACAGGAAAGAGGAGTTGGGAGCCAGTGAGATCAGCAGAGCAGGGCTGTCCTTCCTTGATTTTTCAACTGTGTCTTCTCATGGTGTCTTAAAGCAGTTCCTGTTTCGTTTGGGTTTCTTTATATTTTCAGATTACTGTTTTCAAGGAATAAATCTAGAAATCTTGGGCACTGCTGTTTAAATTAGCAGATGTGGAGGTTTGATTTATCATGTGTGTCTTTTCTTATATCTGAAGATTATTTGGTTAAAGAAACGGCTTTGAGATATCATTATCACTGCACTCCTGGCAGAGTTCTCAATGGACCTGGTTGAAAACTAAACATTAGTGCCACTGCTACCACAGTGAATAATGGAGAACAAAGCTCCTGTTAGCTCTGGGTAGCCTTATTCTACAAGGTCATCAAACCAATCAGTCCTTACAAGTGCTGTAATGCAGATCTGTGTAGAATGTAGCTTTTGCTTTTGGCTCAGGGCTGCATCTAGCCTTTGTCTAATGGACAACTACCTGAAGGGAGGTTGTGGCCAGGTGGGGGTTGGTCTCTTCTCTCAGGCAACTGGTGACAGAACAAGAAGACAGTCCGAAGCTGTGCCAGGGCAAGTTTAGGCTGGATGCTAGGAAGAAGTTCTTCACAGAGTGATTGGCATTGGAATTCGCTGCCCGGGGAGGTGGTGGAGTCACCATCCCTGGAGGTGTTTAAAAGGAGACTGGATGAGGCACTTAGTGCCATGGTTTAGCTAATTAGAAGGTGTTAGGTGATGAGTTGGACTCGATGATCTTGGAGGTCTTTCCAACCAGGTTAATTCTGTGATTCAGTGATTTCATTAGTACTGTGAAATGTGTATGGCACTGAAGATTTAGATGGTTGGGCAGGAAATTTCAGTGAGATTTCTTGGTACATATAATGTGAGCAGAATTTTTTGCATGAGAGCAAGAGAGATTCTGTTAACTTCTTTAGGTGCAGGAGTCAGACTCCAACTAATGCTTTAACCGTGGGTGCATTTTTACAAAAGAACATGGAATCACAGGTGAGGTTTTTTACATAAGAACATGGGAACAGTGGAACTGTTCTTTTTTTTTGCCTCTGAAGTCAGCCATTTCCCTCGACTTTTTAAGGGTGAGCATGTTTCCTCTGCTCTTTCCAGATCACAGCTAGCAGCTTGCTGCTTTGACTTTGCACAGCTTCAGCGCTCTTTTGAAAGGGCTGGTCTTTAGCTCTCATTTCATAAACAGAGTTCAGTGAGAAGCTCCTTTTGAAAGCTGGCATTAAATTTTCTGCCACTCACCTCCTCATATGGAATAGTTTAAGGGGCTCTGAAGTGTGTGCTTTACTTAGAAGTAGAGTACTATAAGATTTCGTACTTTCAATCTCATCAGCTGTTAGTTACATCAACAAAGTCTGTCGTGCTGGCTGACCGTGGCACACAGAAACAACATGCTTAAAACATCATCCACCTTTCAGTTGACCCCATAGTCCACAGCTCACCAGCAAGGCCAAATACAGCTAGGATGTCCACCTTAATCCTGGAATTGGAATTTGTGGCAAAGAATCAGAACTTTTTAAAGGGCTGTGAAGAGCAAGACTAAAAACTTTAACACCTTTTTTTTTTCTGCACAGCATAGGCAGTAAAGTACCATATTAAAAACAATAGCTATAATATTTATTTTCTTAAAATCAGTGCTATTAAAAAAGAGAAAGAAATGCTTGAATTAAGACAACCAAAATGTTGTGCAAATTGCTGGGAAGCAGTGGAGCTGTGCTGAAAAGTGGGTCCTGCTATGTTGTGTCTGTTTTCCTTGGAGTCTTCAGAACTCCATCCCGTCCACCAGCAGTTAAGTGAAAACACCCTCCCTCTTAATGAGCTTATTCTGGACTTTTTGCTGCCCCATCATGTTGCCTCCAGAACTCTGGAAACAAATCGATCCCAAGGAGTTTGTTTCCATGACAATCATAACCTCCCAAGTACTCCTAAAACTTACTTTCCACTTTGTGGGCCTGTAAATGAGCACTTATAATTCAAGGGAAGTATCAGATTCAAACTCAGTGCACAGAAAATTAGATGCTGTCCCTAAGCATATTTTGAGACCTAAAGACTAGATTGCTGTATTCCACATGCATCCCTTATTCTTCCCTTAGGGTGAATGTTGATTACCTTAAAAGAAAATACATTTACCACACAGAACTGCATTGTGTTACCATTAGCAATTCAAACATGCCCAAAGAAAACAGACATTTCAGAATTTGTATTTCTTGGTGCCTAGGTACCACAGATGATACCAGAGGGTTGGTCTTGCAGTAGGCAGTGTATATTCCTTAAGCAGTGATGTTCATCTCAGCTGAGTAGAAAAACTCCAAAGTACTTGTTACTACCAAGCATAATGTGTGGGCTGTGTTTGCACTTGAGACAGTGATGTGTATTGTAGTCTGCTCGCTGAGGAATGAAGTTTCAAGCCCATCTTATCCCACTTCAGAGTGACAGGGCAGTTGGTGTTCCAAATGCTTCCTTCAGGTTTGACTGCACGTCTGATGTCTGTGAAGGAAAATGTTTGTAACTATTCCTCTGAATCTTTCTGTTTTCTAGAAAGGAACAAAGGTGTGAGTGTCATTTTCCCTTCTTTTTCCAAGCTGGAGAGAGTGGCTATTGTGGAAGATCTTCCTCTTTCCGGTACAGAGCATCTGATTGCAGAAGGCAGGAGGCTGATCCAAGAACCATCTTTAACGCAGCAGTCTTTCCCTTCCAGGAGAATTTAGAGAGTTACTTGAGTCTCCTGCTAGTGGCAGACAGTGATCTCTCTTGACAATTGTCACAGGCTGATTATTTTCAAACAGATATTTGTGGTTTAACAATGCCTTTACAATCATCTCTGGCCTTAATCTAATTTTAGGACTACGATGACTTTTTTTTTAAGTGATGCCATTAAAATGCTCTTTTCATCAAGCAGAATATGATGCTGTTTAACTATGATATCTGTTTTTAATGTGGAGTTTTTGGCAATCATGAGGAAAGTAGTGTACTCTGGCTCTTGATCAGTACCATCTACTGGAAACCAGCATGAGACTCATGGAAAATTTTTGCAGGCTTTGCTAAGAATTTGTGCATCCCCTGTCATACGTGAATGGGAAATGACAGCCAAGCCCAGACAATACGGTTTTGTTTCCCTGTGAGGTCTGTCCTGGTCTTCTTTTCATTGCTAGGTGACCATACAGGGTTCCATTCCTGTGCAGTTTGACTGCTCTTACTGACCTTGTCTGAACAAAAACATTGCCCTAGTCTGTGTGTTGGGATTTAAATCAATGTCACTAAACTAGCACAAGCCCATCTGCAAATGTAGCTCAGGTTCATGTAATCAGAATCTTGAGAATGTATTACAGTTAATATCTTCAGCTCTAAAAAGCTTTATAGAGCAAAAGGCCAGGTGAGAAATAGATCAGAACAGCAGTGAAAGTCTCAAATGCAAGGTTTTAGTGGGTCAGCAGTTGCTTTATTTACCACAGTCTCATTTAATCAGAGTACTTCTAGATTTTTATCTCTCCTAATGTAGCCCAGGTTTCCATAACCAGGGCAGGCATAGCAGGAAATCAATACAGTAAATCAGATTACTTGAAGACTTCTCCCTTCAGTTTGAAAGTGTGTGGATGGGATATTTGAATCTGACAACGCTTTTGGAGATGAAAGATGCTATCTGCAGTAAAGTAAACTGTGGCTAAGAAAATAATTGGCAGAGGTGTTATAATGCTGGGAAATTCCCAGGAGAATTAGGTAGTTAATGGAACTCCTATTAAGCTGCCACTTACCTCTCAACCAGCCATTTAGAACGCCAGCTGACTGAACTGTAAGTACAGATGTCAGCTTAGATCTTGAGACATTAACTCCAACCATCTTAAGTGTTTCAAAGACAGACCAAAAAAAAGCCACAGTGCATTATGGAGCTATTTCACATGATGAGGATAAGATGGTTTTGTGCATTGTTGGCTCATCATGTGGCTTCGTAATTGTGTTAAGCCCATCTGCTTGTAGGCAGCTGCTAAAAGGTCCTGTCCATCCTCTTCCAGCTGCTCTGCCCAGCTGCATATGCCAGCCTTTCCATGCAGCTAGACCTCAGACTGCTGCACCATCAGCTTAATCTGAGTTCAGCATTTTCAAGTCCCTAATCTGACATAACAAAAACTGCATGGCCAGCAGAATTGATATAAGGTAGCAGGGGAAACCAATGAAATAGTGATAATGTCTTTCCTGGTTCCATGAATCTCACACTTAAAAGATCACAGAAAAAGAAAATTACACAATTAACCTTGTTGGAAAAGGCCTTTGAGATCATTAAGTCCAACCTAACACCTAACATCTTCTCAATAACTAAACCAAGGCACCAAGTGCCTCATCCAGTCTCATTTTAAACACCTTCAGGGACAGTGACTCCACCACCTCCCCAGGCAGCCCATTCCAACGCCAATCACTCTTTCTGTGAAGAACTTCTTCCTAACATCCAGCCTAAACCTGCCCTGGCACAGCTTGAAATTGTCTTCTTGTTCTGTCACTGGTTGTCTGGGAGAAGAGACCAACTCCCACCTGGCTACAACCTCCCTTCAGGTAGTTGTAGAGAGCAATAAGGTCTCCCCTGAGCCTCCTCTTCTCCAGGCTGAACAGCCCAGCTCCCTCAGCCTCTCCTTGTAGGACTGTGTTCCAGCCCCCTCACCAGCCTTGTTGCCCTTCTCTGGACACATTCAAGCACCTCAACATCTTTCTTAAATTAAGGAGCCACTTGATTTGTTCCATATTGTATTTTCAATAGGTTTTTACTGCAGTTGTTGTTTATTTGTTTGCTGGAGTTTTGTTTTGTCTGGTAAAACAGGTAAAGGAATTTATCAATGCAGAGCTCTTGGCTCACTTATATTCTTCTGAGGACCAAAACACTCTAATGGAGGAGTCAGCTGAACAGGCACAGAGGCGAGATGAAATGCTCCGCATGTACCAAGCACTGAAGGAAGCTCTGGCAATCATTGGAGATATCAGCACCAGCACTGTCTCAACTCCTGCACCTCCTCCTGTAGATGACTCCTGGCTTCAGCAGGCCCGCAGGTAAGGATCTCCAGATTTGTATTGCAATGAAGTCTAGGACAGGCAGATATTGACAGCAGCAGAAGCAGCTTCCTCCCTGCCCATCTTTTGGGGATGACACCTCTAGATCTTTAATGATATCTGAAGAGAGTCTGCATGAAGGCTGGAGAAGGACTGTTTACAAGGTCTGTAGTGATAGTACAAGGGACAATGGTTTGAAATTAGAGAAGAGCAGATTTAGGATGAAGGTTAGGGGGAAATTCTTTACCATGAGGGTGCTGGAACATTGGAACAGGTTGCCTATGGAGGTAGTTGAGGCCCCATCCCTGGAGATATTCAAGGTCAGGCTTGACAGGGCTCTGGGCCTGAGGATGTCCCTTCTTGCTGCAGGGGAGTTGGACTAGATGACCTTCAGATGTCCCCTCCAACACAAACCATTCTATGATACTATGACATTCATGAGTGAAATCAAGACACTTGTTGTGTATAGATATTCTATGGATACATATATGAACACCAGACAGGATATTTGCCTTGCAGAAGACATCCAATGGTTTTATCGCTTGCCTAAAGCTTCAGAGAGCAGCTGCTTCTGCCACTGCAGCTGTACATCCACAGGGCCTCTTCTTTCAAGCAATTATAATAATTCATTATTGATTATAATCATTCATTATCTCAGGCTGCATGCCCTAGAAAATCCACTAAATGTTATTAGAACTCTTAACATTAAAATCCTGTAATTTTATTTCTTTGCTTCTGTGTTTATTTCAGTCATAGGGAGGCAGGAAAAGTAAGCGTGATGCTCTGACACTGACAGCAAAGAAAAAGATGGTTGTCACAGGCATGAAAAGGGGGCTCATTTCTGGGTTTATTTTGCTATTTTTTAAAACATCCAAAACCTAACCCAAAAGTCTGAATGTCTTAAATCTCTATTTCACTAGATCACCTCCTCCAAGTCCCTCAACTCCGAGGAGGCCTACATTAAACAATCCCCCAACCAGACCTTTATCTGGCCGAGGACCTGCTCCTGCCATCCCATCTCCAGGCCCTCACTCAGGAGCTCCCCCAGTCCCATTCCGCCCAGGACCACTGCCTCCATTTCCAAGTGGTGGTGAAGCCCTTGGAGGACCTCCTCAGGTTCCCTCTCGGCCAACCCGAGCTCCTCCCAGTGTCCCAAGGTAAGATATCTGATCTCCCTGGTGGTGGGCATGGTTCTCTCCCTCTAGCATAACAGACAGATTGTGCACTGTGTTGGAAAAGTCAAGCACCCTTGCTGAGGGAGTCTTTGTAACAAAGCAAAACTGGGCACTCGTGGCAGAGAGTGAAAGACATTTTGAGCAATGAGTGTTTAGCACAGATAGGACTTCTTGGAAAAACAGGAAGTGTTTTCATGGAAAGAAGAGTTCCAGTCAGTTGGAAGACACTACATTTTCTTACATGAATAGTCCCTCTTCTGGTTGTGTTCTACCCACACAGGGGTTCACAGACAGAGAGAGGTCATCTACACCTCCACCAGAACTGGGGCAAAGGTACAGCTCCTCACATCTGCTCTTCTAAGTCCTCAGCAGAGGAAGTGAAGGCTCTTCTGAGAGAGAGCAACAACAGCCTCTGTAGAGCTAGTGTGACAAACTGATAAGATTCTGGGTTTTTTTTATTCCACAATGCAAGACATTTACATTCAGTTGAAGAGAGTCCTTAGTTGTCTGAAGATGTAGCTCTTACAGCACAAAATAATTAGGTAAGGAACAGGAGTTTTGTGACCACATCATTTCCTTTTCTTCCCTTTCCAGCCCTTTCCATTTATCAGTACTTTTAAAAGTAGCTTTGCATATTTTATTGTGTAGTATGAACTGCTTTTTTATATAAGTTATATGAACACATGTCCTTAATATTTCTTTTCATAATGACATAATACATGTAATCTTTGATATATATCATTATATATTATATAGAATATGTAATNTTGACCCTAAACCATATCCTCAAGCACCACATCTAAATGGCCTTTAAACACACCTTGGGTTGGTGACTCAACCACCTCCCTGGGCAGCCCATTCCAATGCTTGACCACTCTTGCTGGGAAATAATTTTTTCCTAATATCCAGTCTAAACCTACCCAGTTGCAGCTTGAGGCCATTTCCTCTTGTTCTATCACTAATTACCTCTGAGAAGAGACCAGCACCAACCTCTCCACAATGTCCTTTCAGGTAGCAGTAGATAGCGATGAGGTCTCCCCTCAGTCTCATCTTTTTCCCAATAACCATCCACAGCTCCTTCAGTTGCTCCTCATAAGATTCCTTCTCCAGGCCCTTCCCCAGGTTCATTGTCCTCCTCTGCACTCGCTCCAGCACCTCCAAATCCCTCTTGTATTGAAGCGCCCAAAACTGAACACAGTACTCAAGGTGTGGCCCCACCAGAGCCGAATACAAGGGGGGCATGATATAAAAGCCTCCAAATCAGAGGGCTTTGGTAACTTCCTAAATTATGATAGGTTGGACTTGATGATCTCAAAGGTCTTTTCCAACCTGATTGATTCTGTGATTCTGTGAGATGCATGGTGTTATGGAGGCAGGAATTAATTTGGCCGAGTCAGGAATTTTATAAAAATAGAGTTATTTTATTTTCCCCAAACCCGCCCCCAAAACTATATACAGAAGATAATTTAGATTTAATTAGCAGGTTCGTTCTTAGTTGGTTGAGAATATCTACACAATAGGGTGCCACAGGTAAACTTGACTAATTTGAAGTCAGGAGTTGAAAAGGCTTGAGCTATTAAATATAGTGTTCCCCACTGTCAAAATAAGGCTGAGCCGAAAGCTACTCACTACAGAGCGAGCTGGCTTGAAAAGAAGGGCGATTCAAAGGGCTGTCCCGCGGTCTTTTCAGAAACCTTCAGGGTCATTAAAGAGCGATAAGCCACACAATAAGGTGCTTAAGGTGAAGTCCTTCAGAGCTTGTCTTCGGAGCCTCAAAGGCTCACTGCATAGAAGCTATCCAGGCGAAGTGGGGGAGAAGAACTCCAAGCAGGCACACCAAGGCAGGAACACAATCCAAAGCGGGGACGAACTCCACGGCAGGAGCACCCCAAGGCAGGAACACCTTGATATTTATACCTTTATACCTTTATTTATACCTTTCTTCGACAAAGAATCATAGAATCATAGAATCATAGAATGGTTTAGGTTGGAAGGGACCTCAAGGATCATCCAGCTCCAACCCCCCGCCATAGGCAGGGACACCACTTCCTAGGCGCGGAAAGCACACAGCCAATCCTCAGCCGAGTGCAGCGCGGGCCCGGCGCGGGGCACCGCTCATGCCGGAAGGGTCCCCCTGCTCCCCCCCCTTCACGCCTGCAGGGTTGGGGGGGGAAAACAGGTCTGTTCGCGCCTTTTTCCTCTCCTATTCAAACCACAGAGGGAGAGGAAATTTCTGGGGTAGGCAGGACCTCCAGGACACATGGGCAGATTAGGCCAGGCTGGAACAAAGGGCCTCCTCCATTTTAAATAAATTGACTGTTACATTAAAATTAGTCACCGTTTGCAACAACAACCAACCCAACCCCCGACCCACCAGTTAAATAAAAACCAGAAGAAAATGTGCACATTTTCAGTCTTAGAAATGGCAATTAAGAATCATAGAATCAGTCAGGGTTGGAAGGGACCACAAGGATCATCTAGTTTAAACGCGCCTGCCATGGGCAGGGACGAAGAGAACCTTTGGAGAATAACTTTCTTTTAAATAGGTGAGATCTGTTGTAGTTGTCAGTAGGTTAAATTTGAGGCTCAGTTTCTAGCATAATTACTCTTTATGATATGGAGAATAAATAAAAGAGGTATATCAAAGGAATTAAATATCCTTATATATTTGCTATGAATTGCATCAGTGCCCAACCATGAAATGCGCTCTTTCACCTCAGTAGGTATCTTGTTGCTTGCAATAGGACCACTAGGGAGAGATTCAGAACTGCCTTTCTGGGTACTAAACATTGTGCATAAAGGCAAGAAGCCCAAGCAGCATCCCCTCACTGAGAAGGCCTGGGAGTGAGCTGAAGGGCAATGGCCCCAGTGTTTCCCCTGTGCCTGTATCAGTAAATCGCATCCTAGACAAAGAAATGAGGTCCAGTGTGTTGTCAGTTGTACTGCTGGAGAGAACCATAGCTTCCTGGTGTAGCTCCCCTTGCCTTGCAAATGAGCATGTCTCCTTTGTCCTGCCTGGCCGTGATTTTGCATGAGCACAGCTTTCCTGAGGTGGCTTGCCAAGAGCACGTCTGATGATAATCTTTTTGATGCTAAAGCGATAGGTGGGATGGAGACCAGAAAAGGAATTTTCTAGAGCACAACAAACACTTGGGTAAGCAGCCTGCGAGCAGCTCAATTCCTGAGTGCTCCTGGTGGCATGTAAAGCAGTGGCTGATAAAGGAGGTCAGTGTTTTTACAGAGCTGGGTATATACTGGAGTGTGTGACTGCTTGACATTTTTGTGGAGAAAAATATCTGCAATACACATCTTCTGGACTGGATCCTAGATGAATTTTTTAGAGCTATGAAAGCCTCAGATGTTTAAAAAAAAAATCTCAGCTGCTTAAGAATGAAGGAAAGGTTTACCATTTTGCTGAAACTTCAGGTTTCTCCTGCTGACTAAAGTCAGAGAGAGGAAATCCCAGGGAAGGGGCTGCAAGGGAAATCACCTGAGGGGGACAGTGCGGCCAGCTCCTGCATCTATTAAATGTTTCTTTTCAGCCCTGGAATTTCTGCTATGCTTGGTCTGGTTTTAATAACAGCCTTTGCAGGATCATAGGAAATTGACTCAGAAAATGGGTCTGAGATATTAAAGGCGTGGGGGGGGGAAGAAAAAAAGGACTTTTGAGGAAGAGTTCTTGTAGAAACTTGAGGTTTCTCCGTGACTTGTTTTTGAACCGAGGCTCTGTGCTCCCACTGCTCCACGACCATTTTCTGCAGAGACTCCTTGAAGAGTCAGAATCTCATACCTAGGGAAACAGTTTAGCTTCCTGGGAAGAAAGTTGTATTTTTAAAGTTCATCTAGCTTTCCAAAAGAGTTTTTTGTGGCAGTCACTGTCACATGGAGCTGAAAATCCTTACATGCTGAAGAAATGTAAGCTTTGTATTTTCTCCTGTTCCACCTAAAGATAAAAAAAATAATTTTGGGGGTTATGAGTGGGACCATCCTATTCCAGTGAGTACCTCAGCACATATTTGGGTTGAACAAATGGGCACCTTACAGTGAGATACAGCTCCTGTCTTCAAATAATTTTTTCCTGAACTTTATTAGCACTCAAAGAATTGTACAGAAGTGGTTAGCTCTCGGCGTTTTCTCACTGTTGCTCGCTTATTGTACAGGGAAAGGAAAAGAGTTAGGGGAGCAGGAAATAATTTTCTTCCTTGCTTCACTCTGATTCTAAAGCTGCTTTGGGTTATGTGCTCTGAATATTTCTGTAAGGAAACAGAAACTATTTGCATGATACATGCCTCTTTTAATTAATCCCACTTGAGGTGGGTGGATCTCTCCCAGCAAAGCCTGTGAGTAAAGGCCCCTGGCTTTAAGGGCTCAGTGCCAAAGCATATATGATTTGTGAAATATTCCTTGCTGCCAGAATTTAGATTATTCCCTCTCTCTCTTAAAAGGCTGCAGTAGTATTTTGAAAGAAAATGCAGCTGTGTGCCTGCTTTAGTAAGATGGCTTCAAGCTAGCACTAGAACCCCTTTAGCTTACCATGATGTGTGTTTGCCCGCCTGTTTGGAAAGCCTGATCTTGACCAATTTTAGTTCTACTGTGGATGCCTTGATTTATGGCTTTTAAATGTCCTGAATGGGTATTTCAGCTTTGCCACAAAGAAAACAATTGAACTGGAAACGTTCTTCTCTTGGCAGCAGAGACCATGGTGTTACTGGGGGTGGGAGGGTGCTCCCTTTTTCTCTTTTGTGTCCTGCTCTGTGGTGCTACTGTGGATGCACGAAGACTTTCCCAACAAAGCACTGGAGAACATTACTTGTTTTGCCATTAAAGCATATGTGACCTCACTTAGTGTGGAATTCTGGGACCTGGTTAAATGGGGGTCTTGAAGGGCTGGACTCCTGCCAGCAGGCAGAAGCATAAATAGCCTTGAGCACACTGGTGTCACTCAGAGGATTGCTAGTGCTTAGTCCCTAGGGACTAAGGGTGGTCTTTACACGTGAGGCAAGCAGCAGGGGGGGAATTTGTGTTGCGCTGTTCACAAGCAGTCGCAGACTCTCCCTGTAATTTACTTCAATCTACAGCCAGCCAGCACAGAAGGGGTGATGGGTGCTCTGCATCTATGTTTTATTATGCCACCGAGGCTAATTACATGACCTGTTGTGTTTGTAACTAACCTACATTGTAAGCCTCGTGGCTTACACTTATTTCTGCCGACTTGCCACTAAAAATACTTATATTTGACAGTAATTACAGTTAGAAATTTCCAGACAAAGCTAGAAGCACTGCTGAAAGCACCACTGCCTGACATTCCCTGGTCCACGGCTTCTGCACTCAGCTCTGTTATGGGCAGGTATCAACCATTCACCTTTCTGTGATGCATTTTCACAGACTAGAGTTCTTTGGAAAGAATTAATGTAATGTCCAACCCTCTGCACTGAGCGAGTTGGACTTGATGATCTATGAGGTCTCTTCCAACCTTGGTAAAACTGTGATACTGTGATAAAAGGATCCCTTGCAAAAAAATTGCACGTGATTTTCTGATTAAAATCTGCCATAGTGTGTAAGGCCAGAAATGTTATCCGGCCTTAGCCTGGGAATCTCCTCTCTTTAGGAAGCTGGACCTTGCAGCCTTAAAAGCTTACTCTGCTGTATTTTTTGATGGAATGTATATGCTAACCAAATATCTACTGCATCAAACTCTCCTGGCAGGATGAGTAAATGTCCACCTTAAAGCATTTGCACAATGAGTTGGATGATCTAACTCTGAACACCCAAGCAGAAGAGCATAGCTCTGTCCAGCAGTACCATCAATTTGTCCACTTTGAATGGATTTTTCAGTGAAAGTTATTTTATAAAAGTATAATTGGCAATTAGAAATGTTTCATGCAAGCAAAGAAACAACAATGCTACATGGAGGGATTTCAAAATCCTGCTGGATTTCAGAGCAAAAAGAAAGCCAAAGTATAACAAATTTATTCTGCATTTCATCTCTGTGATCAAATACAGCTACACAGGTGATGCAAAGCCCCAGCCCATCACAGGAGGAGGATACAACTCTTCCTGAGTCAGTATGTTTCCAACCCTGCCTGTCCAAGGACCCCAACTCACAAGACTTCTGAGAATATTAGTTATTCTTTCTATGAATTCTTCCCTGGGGAAAGGCACTCCTATGTAATTTGTTACCAGACAAATTTACATTTCTTGTTGAAATCCACTCCTGGTAATGTGTTCCTTTTGCTGCTGGCTGCTTCAAGGAGACTCCATTTATTTTCCCTTATCTCTTATAGAGGATTTCTGCTTTCCCCCCATCTTCCACTAGCTCCTTTATCACTCTTTTGCTTTCCTTTTTGCCTGCCCTTCCCTTGCTGTCCCCTTCTTGACCATCCTGTTTGCTTCCTTTTTCACCTCTTCCTTTCACTTCCTGGCTGGTATGTTTGTCTCTCTTCCAACGTATTCCTCCTTTCTTTTTCACTGTCTTGTCTTGGTTTCTTTCCAACTTATCCCTTCCTTGGCACCTTTGAAAATCTGTCTCCTGCTCCATGTATTTCTGTCTTTTATAAGTTTTTCAGGCAGTTTGCAAACCCTAAAATGCACTATTTGGCAGCCTTTCTTAACAGCAGCCTGTTGTCAGAGCCTTTGCCAACCATTAGAAACACAAGCTGCACTATTTAGGGTAGCCATACTGGCATGTGCAAAACCAGCTGGGGGTCGATCATCTTACCTGAGGTCATCTTGCAACTTCCCTGACTCCTGCACCTAAAAGGATGGCTTCTAGACTAGCAACAGTGTTCTATTAATTGCCTTCATATACCCCTTCTCCTGTTGACTGTCCTGAAGATCAACTTAAACAAAGTTTATGGGATGGAAGACATTGGAGCCATCCCAGCACTGTATCTCCCATACAAAGAGAGACTGAGAGCCCTCAGCCTGTTTAGTCTGGAGAAGACTGAGAGGAGATCTTATCAATGTCTACAAATATCTGAGGGATGGGTCTCAAGTGGATGGGACCAATCTCTCTTCAGTGGTCAGCAGCAATAAGATAAGGAACAATGAGTACAAACTGGAAGATAGAAGGTTTCACCTCAACATGAGGAAGAAACGTCTTTACAGTGAGGGTGACAGAGCATCAGAACAGGCTGCCCAGAGAGGCTGTGGATTCACCTTCCCTAGAGACGGTCAAAACCCACCTGGATGCATTCCTCTGCAGACTACTCTGGGTGATCCTGCTTTGGCAGGGGGTTTGGACTCAATTTCTGGAGGTCCTTTCCAACCTCTAAGGTTCTGTGATTCTGTTACCACTAACTCTTAACTCACATCGGCATTTTCTTTCTTCAGCCAGAGGCAGGCTTTCTGTATCTTCTGGTCCAGGAATTTTCTGATGGGCAGTACACTGTGATAGTTGAACAAATGTATCTGAAGAGTCACTTGTTTTACATGGAATTGATGTTTGATCCTATGTATTGCATCTTTAGTATTGTTCCTGAGCTACTCGCCCCTGACTTATTCAACAAAAAATTGCCTTTAAAGCAACGTGAACTAGGAGAGATCCATTTGGTTGTGATGTTGCAAGTACCTTCAAAGTTCAGCAAAGAGGATCAGGCTGGGAAAAGGTTTTTCATTACTCTCAGTCTAGGCCAGTCCCATGCGATGGGGTAGGGTAAGTAAAAACGATGCAAGAGAGAGAGAAAGAATAAGACAGAAAAAGAAAGAACCTGCAACAAGTTGAAAAAAACCCACATGTTTTCAGCAAATCTTTCCTGTTGTTATTCTTTAGCCTTTTCTCTCTCAAGATACTGCTAGTAGAAGGAAGTTTTAACTTGAAAAAGGAGAGTCAAATAGTAAATGTTGTTTGCCAGGAATGTAGGAATCTGAAGATGTGTTTTGTCCCCAGTAATTAATCGTGTAATAGAGTCGCTTAATAAAGATTGCCATGAAGGGTATGCAGGATTAGAGCAAGGGTGCTTAGCAGGAAGCACCCTTTGAGAAGGAGTGGGCAGTACAGCAGTCTGCTTCTAGCCTTCCTTATGCTAGGAGAGGAAACACATGACAGTAAATATAGAGAAAGCATTGATGATTTGAACTTCCTGAACTTGCAGGCATCTTGAAAGGCTCTCTTTGAAACTCTCCTGTACCTTGCAAACTGTATTGGATCGTTAGTGAATGAGGGCACTCAATGGCTACATTAACAACAGTGACACTGATAATCACATTAGTTGTCATCATGGACAAGAAGAGATGCAATTCCAGCTGAAGGTGACAACCAAGATGTTTGCTTCCTTTCTTGCACCAAGGTATGTAAGGAGGAAAGAGACAAAAAAGACTGAGGAAGGCCAAAGGTGATAGGAAGGACAACAGAATGGGCAGAAGTAGCTGTGGTGTTCCAAGACAGGGTACATGATTCATATTGATGCTGAACAGCATAGCAGACAAGTGCACAAGACTTGAACTGCTATGCAGAGTAGAAGTTCCTCCTGCTCACTTTGTGGGCCTTCTGTTGCCATCTTCTGTGGACAGGAGCAGCATTCTGAATGTATCACTTAGCACTTCTAATATGCTTTTCTTCCACAGGCACTTTTGATCCTCTTGACCACCCTGACCTAGGGTTTCTGAAAGGTTCCTCAGGAATTCCGAACCTCTTTGCTTCTGAAAGGAGTGTACTAAGTCACGCTCAGTGGAACCTCAGTAACTCTGATGTTTTCAAACAGCCTTAGCATTTGAATTAATGGAGATTTATACTGCTTCATTGTAGTGGTGACTGGTGGAAGGGCTCGTTCTTCCTGTTACTCGTTTCTTTCTTTCACTTAAAAGAAACAGATATCAGTTCTTTACAGTGAGGGTGGTAAGGCACTGGAACGGGTTGCCCAGGGAGGTTGTGGATGCTTCCTCCCTGGAGGTGTTTAAGGCCAGGCTGGATGAGGCCTTGAGCAGCCTGCTCTAGTAGGAGGTGTCCCTGCCTATGGCGGGGGGTTGGAGCTGGATGATCCTTGAGGTCCCTTCCAACCTAAACCATTCTATGATTCTATGATTCTGTGATAAAACAGCATAATCTAACGACTTCAGCTTGCTTTTGCTTAGCACAAAAATTCTCTCACTGACAGCGGACTGTCCAGCTGGGTCATTTGGAATAGGGAGGTTAGCTGTACGTATGGGTAGCTCTACAAGTTATCTGGCAGTACAGTTGCAGCACACCCTCTTTGCATTAGTGGAGCCTGATACATACGTGTTCAGTTGGAGAGCTGCTTCAGAACTGGCATGCATCTTCAAACACTGGGCTACATACATCAGTGCTGCTGTTGCTGGCTTGCCCATGAGAATCATAGAATCACAGAATCATAGAATGGTTTAGGTTGGAAGGGACCTCAAGGATCATCCAGCT
>WAAF01017114.1:0-103794 GCA_013400475.1 Tricholaema leucomelas | reverse complement strand
GCCCTCTGATCATCTTCGTGGCTCTCCTCTGGACCCGCTCCAGCAGTTCCATATCCTTCTTGTGTTGGGGGCTCTAGAACTGCACACACAGAATCCTAAAATGCACTGGACGAGAAGGGACCTTTAAAGCTCATCTAGTCCAACCCTCATGCAGTAAGCAGGGCCATCCCCAGCTTGCTCAGAACTCCATCGAGCCTGACCTTGAATGTCTCTAGGGATGGGACCTCCACCACCTCCCTGGGCAACCTGTTCCAGTGTTCCAGCACCCTTATGGTAAAGAACTTCTTTCTGATGTCCAATATAAAGCTACCCTTCTCTAGTTTAAAACCATTGCCCCTCGTTCTGTTGCTACATGCCCTTGTAAACAGTCCCTACCCAGCTTACTTGTAGGCCCCCTTCAAGTACTAGAATGCTGCTATAAGGTCTCCTCAGGTTTAACAACCCTAGCTCTCTCAGCCTGTCTTTGAAGGAGAGGTGCTCCATCCCTCTGAACATTTTTGTGGCCCTCCTTCTGAGCTGCTCCGTCAAGACCATGTCCTTTTTGTGCTGAGGGCCCCAGAGTACTCCAGGTGAGGTCTCACTCCTGTGGGCATGTTCACTAGAGACATTTCCCGTTTGACAAAATTACATTTTTCAGTACAGAAACAAATCTGAGGCACTTGCACCCTCTCAGACCACTACCTTGGAGCAAGAGATCATATCAGGCAGATATTCCCCAACTACTTTTTCCTTTCATCCCCACTGAGTACTGTTTGTCGTATCTCACATCATCATCATCTCCTGATTCTTGTCCATGATTGCTGCTTTAATCCTCTTAATTCTATCATCCTTTTTCTGCATTTCCTATTTTCTTGTGACCTTTGACATTACTATCAAGTGCCTTTCCTCTTCTTGGTTTTCCCACTCCCATTTAACCTTTCTCATGAGCGGATGTTCAGGAGACTCCACAGTAGGTGTGCTGCATCTGCTGTAGGTCAGAAAGAGTATAAGGTATGCACAGATTGTAGACTAACTAATCAAGTCTGCAAACCATGTCTTGCCTCTCTTCTATATCCATGATGGTTATGGTAGTTTTACTTCTGGTTTGAATTTTCTTCCAAATTCAGAGTCTGATCATAGAATCATAGAATTGTAGAATCAACCAGGTTGAAAGAGACCTCGAAGATCATGCAGTCCAACCTATCACCCAGCCCTATCCAGTCATCTAGACCATGGGACTAAATGCCTCATCCAGTCTTTTTTTGAACACCTCCAGGGATGGTGACTCAGCCACCTCCCTGGGCAGCCCATTCCAATGACAAATCACTCTCTCTGTCAAGAACTTCCTCTAACATCCAGCCTATACTTCCCCTGGCACAACTTGAGGCAGTGTCCCCTTGTTCTGTTGCTGGTTGTCTGGGAGAAGAGACCAACCCCCACCTGGTACCACATGAAAGGCTGATATAAGTGGGGAAAGTAGAGGATAAGCTGTGTGCCTCTCCCAGGATCTTACAGAAAAGTGAGAGAAACCTTAAAAAATAAAATCAGTTGAAGCATTATCACTATCTCAAGAAGCTACTTAGTCTCTCTAAATAGTCATCCAAACGAGAAACTGCATTTCCTCACCTGAAGTAAGTCACTCTTTTAACCTCTTCAGGTACACTTCACATCCAGATTTCTATCATTACCTAGAACAGAATTTGCCTGCAGACAGGCTCAAAGCCACTTAAAGAGATTTGGTTTGGATATTTTCTTGTTAACTTCTACGAAGGCAGTGTCACAAATCGGAGAGGCTGCGTTACAGGGAAAGCCCTCTGAGAGGGAAAGCAAGATTGTGGAAAAGGGAGGGAATAATGGACTTTTGTTTACAATTTCGAATCCATAGGACATAGTGTAGAATATAGTTACGTGCATGCCTTCTGCAAGCGTTCTCTGGTGGTCACAAGTGAACAAGAATGTTAAACTCTAATTGGAAGTGAAAGCCTTTTATTTAGAAGCACGTTAGCTGTGCTCCAAGAAGGGAAGCCATCTTCTTCGAGAGGGGCCTCCCATGGTAATTACAGCCATGCTTTACCGAAAGCATATTTTGTGGGCTCTGTGTGGGGAGCGATAGCACTTCGCAGAAGGCAAATGCCTGAAGAGCTCCCATATGTTTCTGATCGAATTTTAAGTCTAGACCTGCTTTAGTTCGTTTCGTTTGCTCTGCATTTGCCTAACTAAAGCTTTTAGGAGTTCTTTTAAAGCTGGAGAAAATGGGGTGTGCGGCTAAGGTTAAAAATAAATGTAACAACTCTTCCTTTTTTTTTTGTTTTAAATAAGAAAGCTTTAGCAGGGGAGTATGAGCTCCCCTCTGTTCCAAACCCCACTGAGCTCTTCAAAGGAGGAGCCTCTGCAGCAACATCAGGGAGTTATTAAATACATACTTAGCCCACAATTTTCATTGGTAAATTCTTTATGTCTGCTTAATGTGCGCTAGTTAGAAGAACTGATTCTTTCTGCAGACTCGTTTACTCAACCCTGGAGACCTATGATCCCCTGCCCCTTTAGCACTAACTTTTACAAACAGTTTCCCTTTTTTTTTTTTTTTTTTTTTAATAATAATAGTAATTTTTAAAAGGCACAACAGACTCAGCAGCCTGTTAAAGGGGCCAGGCTGTGGAACTCTGTCCCAAACCTTGAAACCCGCCCAAAATGTTGGAGACATAAACCAAACTGGAATAACTGCAGCAGTGACACTGTTTGAGGAGGTTTCTATGAATCGAGAGCTGCCTCTCAGGCCGGGAAGCACCTTAGCACCGCCGGCACTGGCCTGGGCTGTTGCAGTCAGTCCGGTATCGCAGACAGCGCGGCCACGCCATCTCCGCCGCTATCATCTCTTTGGCCTCAGACTAAACATTTAATTGGGCTTAGTCACTGACATGGCAGCTAGCGCGGAGCACGGATCTGGGGGAGGTTGTGTTGTTTGCCTCTGGTTTCCCCTCGCTGCTGTGCCACAGGCAGGCTGGAGCTCCCTCTGCTGGTCTGCTCTCCAGCCTACCGCCGCTTGCTCCACACTCATTTAGGTAACCCTTGCTTAGAAAGCAACAGTGCCCGAATTATGCTGGGCTGCCCTCGGATCTGCGGGTTTTGGAGGGGACTAGGACAGAGAGGAAGGTGGGACCAGTGCAGTGCTGGTTGTGCGGTCTGTTATCTCGGTGTCAGTGTGGGTGTCCAGGCTCCTGCACACCCCATCTCGAGGAGTACTTGTACTAACAGACTTGCAGAATCAGTCAGGTTGGAAAAGACCTTCAAGATCAAGTCCAACCTATCAACCAACACCGTCTAGTCAACCTAACCATGGCACCAGGTGCCACATCTGGTCTCTTTTTAAACATCTCCAGAGACAGTGACTCCACTACCTCCCTGGGCAGCCCATTCCAGTGGCAAATCACTCTGTGAAGAGCGTCTTCCTGACATCCAGCCTAAACCTCCCTTGGCACAGCTTGAGACTGTGTCCTCTCGTTCTGTCACTGGTTGCCTGAGAGAAGATACCGACCCCTACCTGCTCACAACCTCCTTTCAGGTAGTTGTAGACAGCTCTAAGGTCCTCCAAGCCACTGCTCCGGGTGTGAAGGAAGGAGAGAGGCAGGAGTCTTGTGGGCTGACCTCTCCTCCTGTCTTTGGGCTTGAGATTCCTGCTGGGGGGATGGAAAGCTCACTAAATCCTGTGCTTAGCATAAAAATGGTCACATAATGACTTGTCACCTTGACAGGGAAATCTCATGGCAGGCACTTTTCCGTGCTTGTCCTTTGACTTGAGCTCTGGTTAATGCAGAAAACGTAGCTCAGCCCTGATTGTGGTTCAAATCAACTGATTATATATCCAGGACTGATTATATTCAGGAAATCTTCCCACTGTGCTCTCCAGTTTCTAGTCTGCTGGGCTAAACAGCAGTTTGAGTAAATTACATTATTTGAATCCAACCTGGTATTAAAATGCATGCTCGGATTTGTATCTTTTAAATTTGATAGGAAGCCAGCTGTATGCATTTCCCCTTGTTTGTAAATTGTATACACATGATACGATGCTTTCAGTAAGCGCTAAACAATGCAATGTGAGGCATTTCAACAAAGGAATAATTTAATGTAACCCAGCAGAAATGCAGAGCCTTAGAAGTGGTTCTTTATGAAACTACAAGTTTTGGAAATGGGTCCAGAAGACCTACACTGGAGCAGCACAAGAAACAATAGTTAACACAGTACTGGTTTGTTTTTTTCCATACCGAAAAAAAATACACCATGAAGAAATTATATTTTGTCTAATTTTTTTTTTTCAACTTGTTGATTTACTTGAATGCTTCAGTTGGCATAATTTGTGTTTGTTCCATGTCAGGGATTAAAGGTCTCATCTCTTCATCAAAAGAGAATATTGTTGGACAAGATGCACTTTGAGCCAAGCAAGACTTTTTTTGTCAAGTGTGAATTTGTCTCTTATATTATGTTCCAGTTCAAAGGAGATTAATGCAGTTACATCTTTTCATCCTCTGTTTAGCTGAACAGAATGAGACATGTTTCCCTTGTAATTTTCTTCAGAGGCAAGAATTGTTCCTCCTTTCACAGGTGAGGGATGGTGTTAGAGAAGCTGTAGAATTTTGCTTGGCCATTAATGAAATCTACTGAAGGCAGATGAGAACTGAAGAGCCCTGGGCTCCCCACCTTCTTCAGGCCCTGGGTTTGTGCCTCTCTTAGAGCAGCTATGCACTCTTGTGGTGATCTGGGCTGTGTTAAGGGATAAAGAGAGAGCTGGTACTTCCCGTTAAAGAAAATGAGGAGCAAAACCACAATGTAAGTGATGGGTTGGAATAACTGCAGCGACAAAACCTTGCTGGAGGGTGCTGGATGGCTGGCTAAGGAAGCAGGCTGGCTGAGACGCAGTATCTAAGGTATATTTATACTACATAAAGCAGCGCTGGGCAGAATTGTCTGAACTAGTGCAGGTGCACAGATCTTGTCACTGCTTTGCTTAGTGGTGGGATATTTGAGCCCAGGTGAAATGGAGCATTAACAAAATACTCTTGTGTAGCTAAACTGATAGCTTGTCTGTCTGTGGCTCTGATATGAACCACATTCCCTAAATACACAGAAAAATGTAGAAGGCATATATCTAGCTACCAGAAAGAATCTGTCTACAGTTCCAGCAGAGTTGGTGTGTTATAGTTGGATGAAATGAGGGAGGGGAAGGTCTCAGCCTGTTTGGCCTGTGTCTTTTCAGCTTGGACTGAGCTTCCATACAGGTGGAACATGCCTGAGGATTGCACTGCTGCTAAGCTTTTGAGCTGTGGTCTCTTATCAGATGGTGACACAGTCTGAATTGAAATGCAGGGGTTTGCAGTTCACAGGAGCCTGTGCTGAATCAGTCATTTGAAACAGGACAATAAAGACTCAAAAGACTTTCCCCAAAATCTGGGACTCCCTTATCCTTTACCGAAGCTGACAGAGGAACACATTAGTGGTAAATGCATGAACCGAAAAATCTGCAGCCACAACTTGCATATTCATAACTGGCCATTGATATAAAGCTTGAAATCTGTGCTTCATATTCAGGCACACTCCTATGCCTCCAGTTGGCCCAATTGTGCCAGAAGCTGCAATTTCTCTTGCTTCTGCAAACATCACCTGAAGTTCTTGCAGGTTTCTCTTCCCAAATCCAGCTGCCTGCTCTGAAATGTGCCTTCGAGTCCCCTCTGTGGCTGTCCCATGTGGGACTGACCCTTGAAAACAAAGGACTCATGATCCTCCCTATATGATTTCTGTGGCATATGCAGGTAACTATGTTTGGAGAATACCTAGGCTGCAGATCAGAGTGAAGAGCTGTCTGGTGTGTGAGAGGGATGCATGGCATGCATGTGGCAAACCCGTTGTTTTCTTCCTTAATGTGGATGAGTGGGGCTGTGACGCTTCAGCCTACACAAGAGTGTTGCGTTGAGGAGCATGTGCACATTGACACAGAGGCAGCAAGAGGAGCCAGGTTTGTTCTAGCCTTTGTGCTTATTGTTTCTTCTCTCTTTCTCTCCAGTCGAAGACCACCCCCTTCACCTACTCGGCCCACTGTAATTCGTCCATTTGATTCATCCCTGTTAGACTAAAAGAAGCTTCTGGCATGTCATTCATTGTTAACCAAATATGTGGAAACAGATTGCTTGGTAACTGTCGCAATAACCAATGTATAGTCGCATGTCTGGACATCTGTAGGCAAGTAACCAATTTTACTGATATACTCTCTGTCCATTCTGCATTGTTTATGAAGTCTTCAGTGTTTTGGGAAGGTCTGTGCTGCCTTGACTTCTCCTTTTACAATAGCTGATGTTAGCTAACTTACTGACACATGTCTTCACCCAGGCAACTGTACTCATCACAGGCCTGTACAGCAGTTGGAGGGCTTGACTTTATGCGTGTTTGTGCATGTGTTCATTTGATCTGCTTCTGTTTTTTTTCATCTTATATGAAAAGAATCTCGCTTCAATTTGTACATCTCAGGTTTTCTGTCATTTTGAATCATAGAATTATGCCTGTTTTCTCTTTTAATGCTGAAACTGGGCAAAGAAAAGTGACATGATTTCTTACCAAGCTCTTCTGAAGGCCACGTCTCTCTTTCATAGAAGGTAGCTGGATGGCTGCTTCTCCTATAATTTCTCTTTATCCAAAGTCTAGTTTTCAAAGAATGTTGTTAAACAAGAAGGGTGTGGATGGCATAATGTATGCTTTGCTTTATTTCCACATTGCCAGCTGACTTGCAGAGTTGGTTGAGAACCAATCTGTGGTGCCTCAGCTCACAGGATTCAGTGTGGAGCTGTCTCACCCTGCAGCAAGGATGTGAGAGGGTGGTTTGAAGAGCCAGTACATGACAGAGCAGCGTGTGCCAACTTGCTTTGTCATCAGCTACTGCTTGCTCATGTTTGTACTCCCACTGAATGCATGTGAAGCTTTGAGGATATGTGAGTGCAAATAATACATTTACATGTACTGCATGGCTGGAGCCAGGGAACTGAGTGTTGATTTTGTGAAACAGAAGGCTACATAGATACAGATATGTGTACAGCTGTAAGTGGGCTACCGCTTCTCTGCCTGCTGTGAGCCAGTTCACAGAGCTATGGCCTAGATTTACATCTGGACTTTCCAAGGGTCCAGTTTGGTTTTGAGTTGGTAAAGTTCCATTATGCCCTCTGTATAAAGACTTTAGACTTTATCCTTGCATCTCTTGAAATCCTGCACACCTTGCATCCTGGCAATGGATTAGTTTAGCAGATGTGCCCTGGCAGAGGTCCTCTCTGCCTGTTGTTCTGCACTTTGTATATAAAAACCTGTTGTCTTAACTGCATTACTTCACTTTAAACACTTAGAGTCAGTGTCACCTCTATAGCTTAAAACTGAGTTAACAGAATTCAATTAAAGATTAACATGGCCACATTTCTTAAAAAAAAATATTAATTGCTGTTATTACAATTATGGTTACAGATCCTTAAGCAAAGAAACTGGTAGTTGCAAGGGCCTCTAGTAAACTGTACTTATTGAGACTGTGTGTAGGGGTCCAGCCTGCTGTAACCCCATGATTAGGAAGAATCCAATCAGAGCCACAACAAATGGGGTTTTAGCCTATGATGTATTCCCAAACTGCTGATTAGTTGTGCTCACCGTTGAAGCAAATCATGTTTCAGCTTGCATAAGAGAGATGAGCTTGGGAAAACATCATGATTTGTCTGTTAGCTTAGCTTTAATTTCCTGTCAACCTCATACATGTGACACACACCTGGGGAGGCTAGAGGTCAGCATCCAAAGCACAGTGATGATGGAGTTTGTCAGAGCACTGGCATCTTTGTGATCTCAGAAGACTGCTTAAGTGGCCAGTGTTTGGAGAACAGCCCCAGCTCTCCTTCCCCAAGTGCACAGAATCAGCTCTCAAGAAAAAGAAACAAAACAACAACAAAAAAAAACCACCCCAAGTTGATTTGTAAAGCCAGTTAGAGCTATATTCATTTTTGCTACCAAAAAAAAAAAAAGAGGAGACTTGGATGATTTCTTTTGTGTTCTACAGAGTTTTCCACTGTGTAGCTTGCTCTGCTGCAACACGCACTGCATGTATTGGATGTATTTTTATCAATGGCCATAGCAGTCCATGCGGTTGCCCAGCCACCAAACCTCTACATAGCTTGTCAGAACTCTCTCTCACTGACTGGCAGCTGCCTGCTGATGGCTGGGCCTAGTGCCTCAGCCAAAAAAGTCACTTTAACCCAAAATGTTGATATTTGTGCAGTGGTTCTACAAAGCCATGGTCTGGGTTTATCCCACGATGCCCTACGCACTCTGTGTAATTGTCTAAGGTCCCTTTTGCTCAGTGGAAAGAAGAGGTGATTCAGGCAGGCCAGTGTGGCTGTGTGGTAGATGAGGGTGGTAAAGTTAGTAAGTAAGGAGTCTTGCTTAGATGACATAGGTCTGAGCCTAAAAACGTAAAATCCACTGTATCTGAGAGTCCTCCATTTAATGACAGTTTATGTCAAGCATAAGGAAGCAAGTAGCACAATTCAGAGCTGCTCCTTAACAAATTGTCTTTCTCAGCAGTAATCCTGAATTGTAAATTAAGTTCTCCAGAGTGGATTTACCTGTAAGAGGTGGTGGAGGAGGCAGCAAGGTGCCTGTGGCCCTGCTGTCAGCACCATCTGGTTCTGCGCTTGACAGTGAGGTTGCAGGACACAGCTGCACAGCCCTCCCTTCCTCTGCATCCTCATTCAGCTCACGTCCAAACCTGTCCTGTGCCCTAAATGCAAGACTTTAAGGTGTACAGGTTAATAATTAACCATGAGCACTGATCCAGGGGTTGACCATTTAGCACCTAACTTCTTGCATATATGCTTTTCAGAGTAAACTGCAAAGATTTGTTGTTTCTAGGAAAAGTGCTAAGTGCTTCCCAAGAAATTGCCACATCAAGTTGAGTAAGTACTGTCCTCCCAGCCTTGGCCTGTTTCCTCCTGCTGTACAGTGCCTGGAACAAGTTTGTTTGTCTTGCTTGCTCCTGATGCTGGTGCGTCAGCGTCTTTCCCATCCCTTGCTCTCAGAGCAGCAGCCCTGGCAGCAACTCGATCCATGCCTGAAGGACAACAGGACAAGTACCCTGTGGATCTGCTAGAGGGCTTGGTTACCTCAAGCTGGCCACTGCTCCCTTGCAGACACTTACACAGAGGGAGCTAAGCCTGAGCTCCCGTGTCTGAGAAGCATAGTTTGCTCTCCAGTTCTTTGTTTTCCTCTGGCATAGCTCAGAAGATTGCCAGAGAGCAGTGGAGACTCCCATTGGGTAACAGCAAGGTTTCTGATATTATGTGAGGTGTGTAATTAGCTGGGTGATCTACGCAGCAAAGTTTCAGCAGAGTGCTCATCTGGTATTGCATTTAGGCTAAGCCTGGGTCTCTGCCTAGAGAACTTGTTCCACCTCACCTCACCTCCTTGTGGCTGACCGACAGCGGAAGAGCTTGTGCATGCCCATAAATAGCTCTCAGCCTTTTAATCTCAAGGGGTCTTATGTTGGGATTAAAGAGATTGTATGTTCAGTAAAAAAGCTTATGTACATAGTTAATGTGTGCTTATTTTATTGGTGATCTTGTTGCACCTTCTGAGTAAGCCTCATAAAAGTAGGTTATTTATTATAGTTACAGGAGATAGGCTATAGATGATGGCATCTCATGTTAAAGCATCACATAGAAAATATTATACTCTCTATTGCAGACAGCTACACTAAACAACGTGTATGCAGCATTGCTGAGATCGCTGGCTAGTTCTGACCTTTAGTATCCTAAAATAGTCCAAACCTCCTGAACTGAAAGCAGACCTATTTTGCACCTGTGACTCCGGGGAGGCATCCGACCTCTTGACGTGCTTATGGCAGTTCCTCCTGCTGTGGCGTTGAACCTCCTCCCCAGGCTCGAGCAGAACTGCTTCATTGTGTAAATGAATGTTACTCTGCCTGTCTTTCCTCTTGCTTTGTCTGCAGGCGAGCTGATACCGACGGCTCCTCTCGTCCAGACAGCCCTCCACATTTGCTTGATCTATGATTTGTCCCTGCCTTGCCAGCCGTTTGCTTTACTGCCTGTCTCTTTACTTTTCCAGGACGGTGTAAACGATGACTTCTTTTTGTAAGAAGCAAACACTTAATTTCTTTCTGATTTTTTTTTTCCCTCTGTATGTAAATGCCCTACTTCATGTGAGCCAAACCATCTGCCTTTGGTTTCATCTGTGTATCATCTATAAATGCTTCCTGGTGTTGACCTTTGAGCACAGCAAGTTGATTCCCAAAACCACGGTCATTACTGAGCACTCCATGCACCTGCTGTAAAAATCTTACGCTGCATTTCTGAACCTGAAATAAACTGTAACTCTTGATGGGCTTTTATTATTACTTTCTGGATGAGCATGAGTGGTCTGTCTCTCACACCATCGTCTCAGCATGCCGCACTCCACTTCTGTTGGGCCTCCAGTGAGGGTTTACCAGAGATGTGTGTAGCACTGAGCTCAGTGGAGCAGTCCTTCAAATGGGAGATGGGGAGGTATAACCCATGGGAAGAAGCATTCAGCCTGCTGCCCTGCAAGGAGCTTGGAGTGCTGCAGAGACATTTTGCTGGGAAATGGATGAATGTTTTTCGAGCAGTACCTGATACTCATTTCATTGTTGGGGAGAGCATGTTCTAGGGGAGATTCAGAGCTGAGCAGAAGGCTAAGCTGAGTCCTCCAGAGCAGGAGCTGGAGTAAAAGTGCATGTATATACATTATGTCTGGAAGGGATTTCCCCCTGAATTGGCTGTGTACAAATGTGCAGATGTTCTGATTACTCAATTCCTCCTTCAGATCAGTGAGCCAAGTAACTGGAATTGGTGCTTGGAGGGGAAGATCTGTACAGGACAAGAAGCACAACAGCTTTAGGGGAAGATGTTTCTCACTGAGTGTGGCAGTCACTAAACTGGTCCTCAGACAGGTTTTGGGAAAGGGGGAAACAAAGAGTAGGATGAGCAAAGCAGCAACATCCTCCTTGTATTTGCTTGCTTGCTATAATGTTTAGAGATGTGTATTTTTTTAATAGCTTTTAATGGCTATGCCTGAGGCAGTCTGTGCCTTCCTGCTCAGTGAACAGCAGTGCCACATGTGTCACATCCAGCTGGAGTATGTTACAGAGCCCTGTATGAGTTTGGTTCCTGGCATGCTAGTCAGCAACATGTCAGCAGTGCTATGCTGGCTAACGGGAAGAGCATCCACGCTTCTGTGACCTCTGCACAGGGCCATCAGCTGCCAAGGGTCTCTCCTCTAGGGTTGGCAGTAGATTCATTGCACTGTGATCACCCATGTTTTAATCTTTCCCAGCAGTGCCCCCTCCAGATACCTCAATCCAGCCCACAGGCCATCTTATTTGATCTTTGATTTCAGCAGAACCTGACTTTTAAAAAGTCTACTCCAAGAACAGTGTTTGAAAGCGGTGCAAATTTTAAGGTTGACTGGGAAAAAGGTTTTTCAGAGGATGCCATTTGCTGCAAGAAAATTAGAAAGCCTGTGACCAGCAACCTCCATGCTTGCGATGCGACTGCCCTAGTGCTCTGGCGCCAGATGGGAAGTGGTGAGGATGAAAGCCCAGGCTGTGCTGATAGCCAGCTGATTCTAATCTTGCTCTTGCTCTTTTCCTTCATCTGCATGTCCTCTGCCTTTTTCTCTTAATCCCTTTTATTAAGATAATTTTGTTTACAAGTGAATTTATTGTATCTTGACCTTTTGTTTTAAACCTCTTACCCCCCCACCCCTTCCCATGAATTTTGGGTTATTTTTTGTCTTTTTCCTAGGCGACCTCCACCAGCTGTTCCAGGAAGATCATCCTAACACACACACACACATTTCTTTTTTGTTATATGCAGTCTGTCTTGTCTTTTTTTTTTTTTTCCTGGTCCAAGATTCTCTTTAATTTGCACTGGCCTATTTGTAAATGAAAGATTTTATTTTCAGATGTCAATGAAAAGTCTCTGCATATAAAGAAAATTAAAACTCTGACCAAAAAGAAAAGCCCCAATGTGTGCTGGTTTTGTATTGAAGGGTCTACCCACTCTTTCTCTAATGGAGCTATTCACACCTCCTAGGAGAAATTGTCTGGGCTCAGTCAAGACTCCCACCCTACAAGGTGGTGAAAGAAAGGACATTCTGCTGGGATCTCACTATTGCTTCTGAATTCATTGACCACCAAGACTGCTCTGGTTTAGGATCATAGAATCAACCAGATTGGAAGAGACCTCCAAGATCATCCAGTCCAACCTATCACCCAGCTCTATCCAGTCATCTAGACCATGGCACTAAGTGCCTCATCCAGTCTTCTTGAACACCCCCAGAGACAGCGACTCCACCACCTCCCTGGGCAGCCCATTCCAATGCCAATCACTCTCTCTGGCAAGAACTTCCTCCTAACATCCAGCCTATACCTCCCCTGGCACAACTTGAGACTGTGTCCCCTTGTCCTGTTGCTGGTTGCCTGGCAGAAGAGACCAACCCCCACCTGGCTACAGCCTCCCTTCAGGTAGTTGTAGACAGCAATGAGGTCACCCCTGAGCCTCCTCTTCTCCAGGCTAAACACCTCCAGCTCCCTCAGCCTCTCCTTATAAGGTCTGTGTTCCAGGCCCCTCACCAGCTGTGTTGCTCTTCTCTGGACACGTTCCAGAACCTCAACATCTCTCTTGAATCAGGGGCCCAGAACTGGACACAGTACTCAAGGTGTGGCCTGACCAGTGCTGAGTACAGGGGAAGAATAACCTCCCTCGTCCTACTGGCCACACTGTTCCTGATCCAGGCCAGGATGCTGCTGGCTCATGTTCAGCCTACTATCTACCAGTACCCCCAGGTCCCTTTCTTCCTGACTGCTCTCCAGCCACTCTGTCCCCAGCCTGTAGTTCTGTTTGGGGTTGTGGCCAAAGTGCAGAACCCTCATTAGCATTAGCAGGAAGAATAGTCAGCTTCTTTAACAACAATAGACTTCTAAAATATGTCTAACACACTGGCAGCAGCACCTGGCTGAGTGGGAAGTCAAAGGAGAAGATTGCAGCAGGACAGCAGGATGTAGACTGATGAATCTGCACAGTTACAATCACAGCTGCTCTGACCTTTTTTTTTTCAAGCTAAAGATCTGAAATGAGCCAACCTCATTGGAGCTTCTGAGCTCAAACAGCTGTAAGTAGCTACCTCTGGGATTCCACATGTGCCTGTCCTTGTGGTAAGGATCAAATCTGGGATTTCAGATTTAGAGGATTTGCTTGTTTGGAGTGCCAGAGAAGTATATGAAGACTAAATCTAGAAAAAAGGGAAACCTGGTGAGTTTTGCTGACTTTCTTTCCCATTTGAAAGCCAGGAAGGGTATCTCACAAACCATGCAGCTAAATCAGAAGGTGCTGCACAGATGCAAACTGGAGGCACAATGCAGCATCAGGACTGTAGCCTGTTTCAGTAGCACAAACAAGACTTTTCTTCATAGTAGGAAGTTCAGGTTGAGAGGGAGCTGCAGCAGTGCTGCTCAGGGGATGGGGGCAGGAGAGTGGGGATGTGCAGTTTCATGTGTGTGTAAGGGGCCTGACAACCACAGCCTGTGCTGGATTTTGTGACAGTTTGGGAGTTACCTGCCCCCCCACACTTAAGAAAATCACCCAGGCTAGACTCAGATGGCTGGAAATTAAGGAATGAAGCTGTATTTACAGCTTAGCACAATATACAAGCAGATATACACAAATATACACAGTTATATACAAATTAAAAGTAACACAGAAATACAATACCCCTCTCAGAAACAAAGTCCCCAGGAGGGCTCCCGACCCAAACCCCCTTCCCCCTCCCTCTTTCCCTCCCTTCACAAATAACCAGATCAACCCACATGTATCTCACGTGATAAATCTGGAGATCTGAGGTGAGATGTCAAAAAGAGATGACAAGTAGGTTAGAGGAAAAAGGGGTTAGGTAGATCAGAGAGTTAAAGGCAGAGTCAGCCAGAGACCATACTCCCACAAAGAAGGCACGGCCCAAAGTGAGAGCTGAGCAGTGTGTGTGTGAAGTGCCCCTCTTACCTATATTTTGACTAGTTGTGTTTCTCAGCAGAATGGTGATAGAGGGCACATGTTGTTTTTTTCTTCTTTCTTCTCACAACTAAGGGTTTCATTTCTCTCAGTAAAAGTTAGCCTGAAACCAGCACAGATTTCAAGCCAGGTCTGACACAGCTTTGCTGAATTTAGGCAGTTCCTCTTGTTGCAGCTGATTCAGGTCCATGCTGATCTCTGGTATACTCAGGGAGCTACTGAACCACCTGCATGTGGCAGTAAATGCCAGACACGGGATTTACTCAGCTTATAAAGGTGTACAAGGCAAGACAGCTGCAGATTTACACAGAACCTTCTTTCTTCTTACTTAGACTTTGTCTTTTGGTAAAGTACAACAGAAGAAACTGCAATGGTATTAGTAAAAAGTGGTGGGGGAAAAACCCTCCAAGTGCAGCAGTGATTAGAAGAGGGAGATAAATACTCATTCCTGCTAGACCTTTGAAACTAGGAATTGCTGCAGTTGGAAAGAATACAGTGTACCGTGGGAAAAGGGAGACATGCAGCCTTCTATCAGTCCCATAAACACAACTGTCCCAGGAGTAAGGGATGAGGAGCAGAACTCTGGCTGTAAGTTTCATCTGTGGAGTTCATCACAGTCACGTACTGAGGAATAAAAACCTCATTAGACTTCAGGAGTTGTGCATTTTCAGGATCACTGCAGAAGCAACAGCATTTGTATTTATCGAGCCGTTGAGGAGGTTCTGGCCATGCTTCACCCATCGCGTAGGAGCGAATGGGACCAGGATGAATTTCACAAGCTGCTGCTTTGTCGAGTTGTTAAAAAATCTATTCTTCACTGGAGGAAGCTCTCACTGCATTCCCTCTGGGATGTGGTATGGTACTGACAGGTGAACCAACAACAAATAAAACGTGGCTGATACTTTAGTTGTATGGTCTTACCTCTAGCACCCTAACCAGGAGCCGCTGCTGTCCTCCTGGTTTCTAGCTGGCTTTAATTCAGTAGGCTCGAAGGCACAAAATTCCTTCTTGGGGCATTTTATGGTGTTAAACCTGTCACAGAAATCTTTGCCTTGTTCTGAAGCATTTGATGAAAATTATTTTTGGAAATAGGATGCAGGACCTCATGGTTTCCTGATAGCTGTTCCTAAAATCTCCTAGGTAGAAAGACAAGATTGGTGTGCTGGGAAACCTTGGCATATTCTTCAGCATCAGCTTACAGGATGACTTTTTGAAGAAGCTTTTTAACCTTGTCTGTGCCATTTCCCCACCGCGGTGCTGTATGTTCTGTGCCTAAAGGTGCTGCACCAGATGTGACATCATGTGTCCTAGGCTGCTTTTCAATGGACGGGTTAGGATGAAAATCCCACTTTGGTTTCCTGAATATTCATGTTGTTGCTGTTGCCTCTCACATCAGAAAGCCGGGGAAAGCTTAGTGATTACGGTGGGAATTGAAGAGATATAAAGGTCTTACCTCCAAAGACTAAAGCTTCATCTTTCTAGGATTCCAGATCCAGGCCCCCTTGGGGAGAGGGACCCTGCCCCCTGACAGCACAGTGTGAGTGGCTTGCCTTCCTCTGCAGCGGAGACTGTAGATGGAGCTTCCGGACAGCACGAGTCAGCAGCTCCCCCAGGAGCAAGGCTTATCCCCAGCCACTTTACAATTACTTGCATTTGGCCAGCTTCAAATTAAAAAACAAAGTGTCCCACTGAAGTACTAAGATCTCCATGGACTTGGAAACTTAAGAGAAAAAGCCTGCACTTCTTCCTAATGTAAAGTAACATTGAACTCTTTAAAGTTGGTCGGTGATGATTTGCTTGCATGCAAACTGAGAAGGACTTATTTCTTTGGTCTCAGGTGTGTGCTTCATCTGAGAAGTTGCAGACCAGTACCTTCAGGTAGTGAAAGCTTAGAAGGAATCCAGCTTCACTGCTGAGCTGGATGTAGAATTATGGCAAAGCTGTGTTCTGCAGAGGACATTCTAACCTCAGGCCTGAAGACATAATGGCCTTAAATAACCTTAAATAACTTCAAGCAGCATTGCAGAGCATGCATCCTCAGCAGAAGGTCAGAGGAGTCCCAAAGGTAATTGGTGATAGAACAAGAGGGAATGGCCTCAAGCTGTGACTGGGTGGGTTTAAACTGAACATAAGGAAAAAAAAATTCCCAGCAAGAGTGGTCAGGAATTGGAATGGGGAGGTGGTTGAGTCACCCATCCTGGATGTGTTTTGAGGCCATCTGGATGTGGTGCTTGGGGATCTGATGTAGGGTGAACCTTGTAGACTAGGGTTGTTGGTTGGACTTGGTGATCCTGAGGGTCTTTTCCAGCCTGAATGTTTCTGTGATCCTGTTAGGGAGAGCAGGGTATCTGTGTAGGCAAGCTAAGGTGAGGGCTAAGCTGTTTCCCAGATCTCCTGCATCTGGGGAGGAATAATAAACTGCACCAGTACAGGCTGGGAGGTGATCTGCTGGAAAGCAGCCCCGTGGAGAGGGACCTGGGGGTCCTGGTGGCTAACAAGTTAACCATGGCACAGCAATGTGCCCTTGTGGCCAAGAAGGCCAATGGGATCCTGGGCTGTATTAGGAGGAGTNGTGGGACAGGACAAGGAGCAATGGGTGTAAGTTGCAGCAAAAGAGGTTCCACCTCAACACAAGGGGGAACTTCTTTACTGTAAGAGTCACAGAGCACTGGAACAGGCTCCCTAGAGAGGCTGTGGGGTCTCCTTCTCTGAAGACTTTGAAGGCCTGTCTGGATGTGTTCCTCTGTGATCTGTGTTAGATAGTATTGTCTTGCTCTGGCAAGGGGGTTGGACTCAATTATCTCCTTGCGTCCCTTCCAACCCCTAACATCCTGTGATCCTGTGGTCCAGACAAGAACTAAGGCTAAGGAGGAGATGAAGTGAAAGAGCTAGGTGGAGCAGAGAGACCTGGGATTGTGGGCAGGGATGAAACTACTTGCAGGGGGCTGGATGTGACACATCTTGCATCCTGCCCGCAGCTGGGCAGACAGGCCTGCTGCATCTGTCAAAGCCTAGGGATCTGCACAGGTGATCTGCTGGCTTCCAGCTGTGGCTGAGATGGTGCTGGCAGGCTATGCCCATCTCCACCTGGAATGCATGGGTAATTGATGTTGGCATTTTTCCTAACCCAGAGCTGGTTGTGAGAGTTTGAATTTGGGAAGAGTATTTTGGGGGAAATACTTCCCCTTGGGTGAAAGGGTGCAGCAGAAACTGTTTTCTTGTAGTCTCTACCATGAGAGACATGGCCAACAGGCACCAGGCAGGCCGGAGGTTTACACTGGACTTTTATGAGGGTTCTTTATTAACAGGGCAGTGGACCACTGCAGGGAGGTTTTGGGGGCCCCATCCCTGGAGATATTCAAGGTGAGGCTCGACAGGGCTCTGGGCAGCCTGATCTAGTTGAGGATTCCCCTGCTGACTGCAGGGCGAGGAGGCTGGACTAGATGACCTTCTAAGGTCCCTTCCAGCCTGGACCATTCTGCGATTCTATGTGATTTACACTCAGGCCTTGCCCTACCACTGGACTGTGAGTTGGCTTTGAATGGTAGCATTACAATGGCATTAGCCTAGCATGAGGTGGGACATTCTGGTTGCTGATCCACTTTCTGGGAAACCTCTGTGAGAATAAACAGTCTGCTTGCCGAGTAACTGAAAAATGTCATCTTGACCGTGAGCATCTGGCTGCTCTGTGCTCCCTGCGAGACTGCAGCACAGGCTCTGAGCTTCCACAGGTTTTAATTAAAACCAAAATGAAATGCAGTCATCACCATGACGACAACAGCAACATTTAACACTTGGCAAGAGCAGTAACAAAGCACTGGAGGTGTTTGGGACCCCACTGGGGGTTGCTCATTTCTGAGAAAGACAGAGGAGTGCACGGCAAATGCCTGCTCGCAGGGGTGAGATGCCAGTACCCAGAGGGATGGGGTGAAGTCAGCAGAGAGCTCTGCTTCTGCAGCCCTGTGTTTCCAGAAACGTTTCCTAAAAACCTGGGTGATTCCAGATGCATCCCTGTGGGGTGGAGCTGGGGCTGGTGTGCCTATCTCTTCTCTACAGTGCTGGCTCGTGTGCTCTGCTCCTCATAGCGCCGAGCCTGCAGGGCTGGGGTGCCGAGGGATGGTCCCAGACAGGAGCAGGGAAAGGGAGAGCACAGGGGAAGCCTTCCTGGCACCGGGGCTGGTGTCCTCCAGTGGGACTTCTTTGCCAAGGGCGCCCTCTGTTGCAGCGTGTGCCGTGCTCCAGACAGACACAGGACTGAACCTTGCTTGGCCCTCCACAATTGCAGCCACCTGGCATCTCTCCAGCTGGCAGGTGTACCCGTGGAGGTCTCTGTCGTGCTGATCCCTCTGGCCAGTGCCTGGCCGTGCAAGCAAGGCCAGACCCACCTCTGGGGGAGGGTCAGAGACAGGAGGAAGGTGGCTTGCCCCCTCACCTTCCTCTCAACTACAGGATTTTGGATAACGTGGTGTCTGGCAGTGTCATGAGGCTGTTCTGGCACTGGTGACCAGAGGGGTTACAGGTGAGCGAAGATCTACACTGCACCCATTCCAGATGCTCAGTCCTGCACATTTAGCAGCACCCTGCACCTCTGCACTGCCCACACTGACCCCCACCTGGCCCTCTTCCCCTCCAGACCTCTTGGGGAAGTGCTGTTAGTCCCCATAGCAAGCATCATGGTCCCTGGGGCTGAGGATGTACATGGGCATGTTCTGAGGTACATCTGACCCAGACATGCAATTCTGTGTGGTGTTCCTGTCCAGGGGATGTACACACACCCTGCACCCACCCCCAGTGGCAGATGCACACACTGTCCCACTCGCCTATGCCCCAAGCCACTGCACAGACCAGCCACTATGGGGGGGTTCAACTCCTTCCTTTGCCAAAACCAAGGTCAGACCTGGAAAAAGATGCTGAGGCTAATGCAAACATACTCCTCATTGCTGTGTGAGAGGCTTTATTGGGCTGATGGCCTTGTCCTAGGGCTGTCCCCCAGCAAGGACCTTTGCGCTGTTCAGAGAAGGTCCCTTCTTCCCTTTGGGCCAGGCCTACATGAGGAATCTGGAGAGGTCCTCCTTGATTTCAGCTTCATCCCATGGTCCATGGATGTTGTCCTTCAGCAGCTGAAGGCGGATGAGGCAGTAAGGGCAGAGGCAGGAGACAGCAAGCAGCAGTGAGGCAAAGAGCACTGCGCCTACACTGGAGATAGTAGCCAGCCCCAGCAGTGCTGCCACTGCAAAGAGCACCGTCACCCCCACATAGCATTGGGGTGTCTGGGCCTTCAGCTTCTTCTGCAGCATGGGCCAGAGAGCAAAGATCTGCATGGCAAAGGTGACCATAACAAAGGCATGAAGGGAGCGAGGCAGGCGGGAGGCCAGGCACACGGAGGCAAAGATGGCCATGTTGAGGGACAGCGTGCTGGAGACGATGGCAGCATTGGCACCATAGTCAAAGAAGATGAGGTGACCAAGAAGCATAAGGGCTGACATGGCATAGATGGTGTCCGTGCTGATGGACTCCGTCAGCGTTTTCAACACCGGCGAGAAGCCGTAGGTGAAAGCGGCGAACACCAGCGTGCTCTTGAGATCTGCCCACCGCGTCCGCCCGCTCTCCCTCCGCCCGGCCCCGCCGTCCACAGCGTCGAAGAGGACATAGCCGAGCAGAGAGGAAACCAGGGCCACGCCGAAAAGCCCCTGCGGGCTCAGCAGCCCGGCGTCCATGTACCACCAGGTGACGACGAAGACGCAGACGCTGCATAGCTGCTGCACCACCGCTCCCGACTGGAAGACGACCGCCCGGTACCGGTACTGCCGGGCGTGCACGTTCTTCCGCAGCTCCTCCAGGAACCGCTGATCCACGTAGTTATCGGGGAAGGGCTGCCGCTCGTACAGCACCTTCTGCCACCGTCGCCCGGGCACCGGCTCCATCTCCCCGGACCGGACAGGGGGGTATTGCTCCCCTGTCCCCGTACATGCACCCTGGGCCCCGAGCCCGGCCGGGCCGGGCCGCCACAGCCTCCGCTGGTCCCGCTGGCGGCGCAAGGGCCGCCGGGGCGCTCAAGGCTGCCACCTGCCGGCGGGAGCCCCCCCCCCACTAACGGGACCGCTCACCCCGGAACAGCAGAACAGCGGGCGGGCAGAGGTTTGCTCTGCGGGCGAAGCTCGGGGTGGGGATGTCAGCAGGTCCGGGGGTCCCGGAGGCGGCAGACCAGGGAGGAGCTGGTGGAAGCAGGGATGATGAGGAGCAGGCAGTAGTGTTGGACACCGTCAGCTCCATACCAGGATCCGGGCATCCTGAGAGCCACAGCCCTAATCCTGCACCCAGGGTCGTGCATGGGGCTGCTGGGCCTGCCACGATCTGCCCATCGCCGCAAAAAGGTTGAGTGGCAGCTGCAGGAGGCGCTACCGACCTATGCTGATGGTGATGAAACACTGTCCCTGGTTGCCCAGAGAGATAGTAGATGCCCCATTGCTGGGGACAATCCATATCAAGTTGGATGGAGCTCTGAGCAGCCTGCTCTGGTTGGAGCTGTCCCTGCTCACTGTAGGTGGACTGGACTAGATGACCTTTAAATGTCCCTTGCAACCCAAACCAGTTCATGATTCTATGATTTTGTAAGGAGAATTGTCCCTGCTGCTAATCCCACACTTGCTGTACCCACTCATTGTGGTAAAAGGCTGCTGGGGCATGCTCTGGCAGCCGTAATGTGCCATCCTGAAGCAGGCATCAAGAAGGGCACATCTGGTTGGTGGAGTTTGGTCTGCTCCTCTCTCTGCTTAGACATCTCTCTGTGTGCAGCCTGGCCACCCGGCAGGTGACTCCGTGCCATGTCACAAGTCCTACTCCTCATCCTGGCCCACCAATACACCTGCTTTTGTGTTCAAACCAGGCTCCAAGGCCTGTGTTAGGGAATGTGAGTGTGATACTGTGAGCATAGGGCCCCCTTGCCCTGCAGCTCCTGCCTGCTTGCAGCTTGGACCTGCCCTACTCCCCAGGCCTGTCGGCACCCTCGAGCAGTGGTGCCCAAGGAGGAATGGGAGAAGCTGAGATGGGAGGCCTAAATGTGCAGCTCTGTAGGGACCCTCATCTGTGCTGCTGATCCCCTCACCAAAGGGCCTGAGCTAGCATGCAGAGAGGGAGAAGAGGAACAAAAAGGGATGAGAGGAGATTTTTCAGAGGCAAGAGGTGTTTTCCCTAAGAGTGTGTGTGTTTGTGCTCAGGTCAGAGCCTTCCCAGAAGAGGTGCTTGCTGCAGAGGAGCTGCTTACTTTGGCCTCACTCAAGAGGCCTTAGCTTGGGGTAGAGAGGCCTCAAACACTGCCCTGTTTGTGCTTTGGGAAGGGGCATTTGTGTCTGTTGTGTCATGGTGGGAGCAAGCAAAGAGTTGTTTTTCTGCTACAGCCCATGCAGGAGCCAGCCAGTGCCTGCCACAGGGCCACCCCAAGCAGGACCCCACCTTTCCCAGGTATGTACAGAGCAGCAGGTCACCCCCATGCTGCTTATGTGCTTTTGAGGAGGACCTTGGGCTCAGTCACCCCGTGGTGACATCTAAAAAATGCCATGTCCCAGCTTCATACCATTGCATTTGCTCTGCAGGACAGGAAGGCTGCTCACCCTGTGCAGGTACCCCATGCCAAGGGGCAAAGCTGGCAGCTTACAAGCCAGGATGGAGGTGGACTCAATTTCCCTTCCATAAAAGCCCCTGGGCCTGCACTTTGCACAGAGCCATATGTGTGCCTCCGTGCGCACAACCAGTGCCCACAGGGACAGGGAGTGCTGCCAGCTCCTGCGATTGCTGGCATTGCCTTGAAGCCCTGGGCCTGGGAACTCAAGGTTTTGAATGAAATATTGTTCTCCCAGAGTCACAGAGTAAAGCTGGGGCATATAAGAGAAAAAGCTTGGAGGGCAGCATTCCCGTCCTGCTTCCCTGAGAAGTGCCATGGCCACCATGGCAGAGGGATGCCATCTCCCATGGGCACAGGCAGGCTGTGCTCTTGCTGCGAGTTGGTTACACTTGATTTGGTGTGACTTGGCTTTTGCACATAACCATGATGTTCTGGGGACTGAGACCAGTGGGCTGGGCTGGGGCACAAAACCAGTGGAGAGAGAATAGATGCAGGGGGTACTTCTCATGCCTCTTGACATCTCCTGTGCTGTGAGACATCAATGTTCCCTGGGAGGCAGGGAGAGGAAGGAGATTGCTGCTTCTTGGTGACTCACAGCATCCCCAAGTAGTGCAGAATGATGTCAGCCAAGGTGGTGGCAAAGCCTTCAAGCCTCTTTGGGAGATGCCAGCACAGCAGCTGTAGCCCTCCACGGGGTGGCCAGACATGAAGCAAAGCACTCTTGGCAGTGCCAACCAAGTATCAAGTCCCACCGGGCCTTGCGCTTACCTGGTGCGTGGGAGAGCCCAGTGCGCTGCAGCGCGAAGCAGCTGCTGTGCTGTCGCCGCGTCCCTGCGTGAGGAGGGAACAGTGTGTGCCCTGCCACGGTGTGAAGGTACCGCCCACAGTCCAAAGGGCAGCTCAGCCCTGCCCGGGTGGCCCAGACTTTGCCTGCCGGGAGTGACTCACCTGCCTGCACAGCAGACCTAGCGGGGCTGCCACGGGACTGCCACGTCACCTGCAGGGGCACCTGCACTGTGCAGTCACCCCTCAGCCCTCCTGAGGCTATGTGGCCAGCAGAGCTCTCTTTGGCAATGACAAGCAGTAGCTAAGGTCAAGGATGCAAAAGGCCTTTGTGAGCATCTTAATTTCATGCAACAAGACCTCCCTCACCTCATGATTAGATGTCCCCAAGTGCCCCTGGCCTCTGGAGACGCTGTAGGGTGGTGAATGCTCGGAGACCCTCTGTGGAAGTGCAGGAGTGAGGAGCTGGACACTGCAGCACTACAAATTCTCTGTGTGTTGGGGACTTGCTGGCTTGGCTGTCCCCTGCCCTTTGCAAGGGGATGCCACGACGGATTGGTTTAGTGTCTGCCAGGCTTCAAATGTTTGAATACACTGCTAGAGCTGTTTGGAAAGAAGGCTGGAAAAGGTGACAGGCTGGGATGGAAATAGCTGTGACTGATCTAGGTCTCCACTGAAGATATTTGAATATCAAAGTATCAAGGGCATTGCACCACCACCGTCAGTGCCAGCTGCCTCCAGGTGTGTCTGCTTCTTCTCAGGCTGGGACCATCACTTGTACTGCAGAGAAGTAGGTTTTGAAATAACTAAACAGTGTACCCTGCACAGGGTTTGAGCTTGCCTGAGGCTGCATGGATGAGGGCAGATTCTACACCTCTCCATGTCCCTCAGCTGGGGCTCTTCTCCTGCATCACGCTTGTGTCATGCCACAAAGGACAGGGTTGCCCCAGCTGCAAGTTTGTAATGGTGCTGGCAGTTTTGCTCCATCCTTCTTGCTGTCCCTCTGCAGTGTTGTGCTGTGTGTTCTGGGTTGATGCGGTGAAGCTGTGCCTAGGCTTCCTGCGAGTGTAGCAATGGACACTTGGGCCTCATTTCTCTGCCAGGCGATCCCTCACAACCTTCCCCTTTGACCCTGGACCAGAACCCTCCCTCCACAGGAATGCTTTTCAGGGGGAGGTTGGCATAGCTCCAGCTGCTAAATTTTTCCATGCCCAGAGACTGTCTCCTGCTTTAAATGGCCCCATAACATGTGCTGTGTCTGCTCGCCTGCAGTCACCTATTTTAGGATTTTTTAGCTTTAGTCCTCAGCACGGAGTGGGACAACACCAACCCAGCACCTTGCAGCTGGTGGTGGGCAGGGGGGATGCTGGGGCACATGAGCCAGTTGTCCTAGAATCTCCCACAGTACTGTGTTTGGGCATGGTGGAATCCAGTGCTGCTTCAGCTTGCCCCAGCAGCTCCCGTCCCTGTGTGAAGGTCAGATTTCCTCGATACAGGTCCATATCCTGGTCCCAGGTAGACCTGGGCCACCAGAAGTGGCATGCCCTGTGCAGATCTGTGCTTGCCATGGGCAGCCTGTGTCACCCAGGGCTGCTTCTGGGCACCCTCAGGCACAGCTCCTGCCCATGGCCTCACTGGCCAGAGCCAGCTGAAGCTGCTCAGACTCCTGAGCCTTCTTGCCCTTCACAACATCTTCCACCTCCCAGGAAGCCTCCCTGCAAGCTCAGTTGAGAGGTACTCTGTCCCATGTGGGCTCTTCAGAGACTCTACTGGCCCCAGGCATGTGCTGCAGTTCTGTTGCTGCATCCAGGGCAGGGTGCATGCTGCAGTGCCCACAGGTCTCCATCCTGAGGGTGGACAACATGGGAGCACTGGGAGCTCGTGGCAAGGATGTCACCAGATTCAGAGTCAGAGCTCCCTACCCCAGTCAGGTTATTTCCAGCATACTGCCCTATGGAGAGGAGCTTGGCCCACGTGTAAGGTAGGACTTTTCTGGAGATCCCATGGAGGCGTTTCTGGGTGAACAGCCTCTGTCCAGGATAGAGACGACCTTAATCCTAGTAAGTCATTTTTTCCCCTCGTGGCAGCATCTCAGGTGCATGTGGCCAGGCTGGGCAAGGCATAGGGCTTGCAGGTGAGAGTAAGGATGGTGGAAAGAGAGGCATAGTAGCCAGGGATGGGGGAAACTCACTAGCCTGCCAGGAAATGAGCTAAAGAAGTACTGTGGCTGCTGGAAAGACTCAGCAATGCTGCTCAAGGTTGGGGAGAGCTACCCCAAGAATAGAGATTGGGTCTGAGGACCCTAAGCTGAACCAACATCTGCCAGGGTGAGGTTTGGGATTTCCTGAGCCTGTCGCAGGGGGAAAAAGATGGGAAGGCTGCTGTGGATCTGGGTCAAGGAACAGGGGCAGGAGAGATGTGATGTAGCAAGAAGGCACATGATAGCAGGGATGTGACCTCTGGAAGACACGGCCTCTAGGGTGGCTGTGAAACTGAGCTCCCTCAGTCCTGGCATTCCCCAGCGGTCAGCACAGATCGGTGAAGTCTCGTGGCTAAACATCCTCCCACCGCCCACACTGGGCTCCAGAGAGAGGGACAAACTGTCCCAGCCAGGGGCCTGGCCAGCTCCAGGGCAGTGGGTCAGTAAGGTCCTGTTTTGTAGGGAGCTCCATGAAGGTGCAGCTGCACATGTTCTTTTTTTAATCTGCTTTAAAAAAAAAAACAAACAAAACAAAACAACACACAAAACCCTCCCCCAAACCAAAACTAACCAACCTGTATACGGTTAACACTCCAGGAGGAGTGTCCCTGAACTCGACACTTGACCTCAGGTGGTCCTGACCTCTCCCCAGAGGTGGGTGTGAACACCACCAGGTGATGGTTAGCCCACTCCCCCCTTCCTGTCCCACAAAAGCAGGGGGACTTCCTGTTCCTCTCTCACTCTCTGGACCACACTGCAGCTCTCTCTGCATTCCTGCAGCTCTCTGCACACATGACCATCATAAACTCGGGTTGTATTTATACCTTTTGGTATTTGTTATTTTCCTCTTCCCTACACTTTTGTAACCTCCCTACCACTGATACCCTTTCAAGTTATTGTTAAGCTTTTCTTCTTTTTTTTTTAACTTCCAAATCGAGTGAAATTGATTTATTTGGGTGTGCTTACCTTTCCTCTCTACTTCTAATTCCTTTCTTTGGGGAAGAAGGGGGGAGAGGGAAGGGAAAGGCACTTTACAAATTGTCATTGGTTCTATCAAATTTATTAGAGTCTCTGGGAACTTAGATCAGAACCAAGACACAACCAAAAAAAAAAAAAAAAACCAAACCAAAACAAACAAAAAAAAAACCCCACAAACCAAAAAAGCCACACACATGAAAAAAAGAGCCAAAACACAACCAACCAAAAACTCCCAAACATCCAAGGAAACTGCAGCCAAAAATTATGCCAGCAATGCACTCTGGCACCTGCAGGGTGTTCCAAGGTGGGATGAGTTAAAACTTCAGGTAAGCTCAGCTCAATGCTCAGCTGTATTTGACACATCCCTGGCACAACAACACAGGGAGGAAACCAGACCCTGGGATAAAAACCCAAAACCTACCTGTAAGACCTAGGTGTGAATTGTTATGGAAGCTGAAAAATGGCAGAGATTCAAAATTTGGGAGTGAGGAAGGTCTGATGGTTTGCATGGGTGTCTCTGAGACCTGGCAGAGCAGGACTGGGATACCAGAACAGAGCCTTGCTGAGTGGTTTCTGACTTTGGTCCCCTTTAGCCTCAAATGTGAAGTGAGGGGATGGGCTGTGAAGTGCTGATGCAGCTCTGACATCAAGAGCTGCAGGTGGCAAACCACGGAAAATCCCAACTCCCTGAAGGGTGAAAGCAGAGTACCACTGGGGAGAGCTGGTAAAGAGTGTGATGGTTGCTGGAGCCATGTGTCAGCTCTGGTCCAGCAGCCACTTCCCTCCTCTTGTAGCTCTGGGATGCAGAGAGAAAGGCAGTTAGGAACACAGTGTTTCATAACGAGGTTTTTACCATCTGCCCCAGGGAATGTTTGTTCTGGAGCTGCACAGGTGCAAAGCAAAGCAGAGATGGAGACAGAGAGGAGGACACTGGATGAAGCAGTGCCTGCAAACGGGCCAGCTGGGGGAAGATTTAGCAGGTACAGATTGAAAGAGGTTTTAAATCATTGCTTTAGCATGTTGCACTGCAAAAGGATCCTCCTCTGTCCTCACCTTCCCACTTAACTAGAAACATTTGTTCAAACACAGCATGGCCTCAGCCTGGAAACAGCAGTTTTGGAGGAGACATGCACTCCAGGAGCCCTTCCTGCCCTCTTCCCGTGAACATCTGCCTGGAGCCTCCAAGTAGGAGCCCATGTGCTTGGGAGTGGTGAGATGTTGGAGCTGAGGTGTGCTTACACATGCAGTGCTTTTCCCTGCAGTGTGAGCTTCTCCTACACCAAAACACAGGGAGGAGGGTCCCCAGGGCCTGCAGGACCTGAGTGTTGCCCTGATAGCACTGGGGTCCCTGAGCAGTGGCAGTGCTCAGTCACTGCCCTGAGCAGTGACACTTCCTGTGACCGGCCACTCCCTCACCCACCTCCCCATGGCAGGGGATGGAGCAAGGTGGGAAATTTATTTTAGTACTCAAGCAGAAGAGGAAGAGAAGCAGCTGAAGCTTTGATGTTCCCCATGCCTGCCAGGCCAGCCTTTCTCATCCTTCACCACCACCACCTGCATCTGGTGGAGGTGCTGCTGCTCCTGCACAGGCTGTGCCATCCTGTGTGGCAGGCCAACCGAGTGCTGGGCTGCATCAAGAGAAGTGTGGCCAGCAGGGCAAGGGAGGTGATTCTCCCCCTTTACTCTGCTCTCGTCAGACCCCACCTGGAGTACTGTGTGCAGTTCTGGAGCCCCCAATACAAGAAGGACATGGAACTGCTGGAGCGGGTCCAAAGGAGAGCCACGAAGATGATCAGAGGGCGGGAGCACCTCTGCTATGAGGACAGGCTGAGAGAGTTGGGGCTCTGCAGCCTGGAGAGGAGAAGGCTTCGAGGAGACCTTATAGTGGCCTTCCAGTATTTGAAGGGAGCCTACAGGAAAGCTGGGGAGGGACTATTTACACGGTCTAGTAATGTTAGGATGAGGGGGAATGGGTTTAAGCTGGAAGGGGGGAAATTTAGACTGGATGTTAGGAGGAAGTTCTTTACGGTGAGGGTGGTAGGGCACTGGAATGGGTTGCCCAGGGAGGTGGTGGATGCTTCCTCCCTGGAGGTGTTTAAGGTCAGGCTGGATGAGGCCTTGGGCGAGCTGCTCTAGTGGGAGGTGTCCCTGCCTGTGGCAGGGGGTTGGAGCTGGATGATCCTTGAGGTCCCTTCCAACCTAAACCATTCTATGATTCTATGATTCTATGATCCTCCTGGTACACTCGCAGCACTGCTGACCCATGGCTCACATCACCCTCCCAGCCTAGGGCTGGAGGTGGGCTCAGTTTTGGTTTTGTGATGAGAAAGGTGCAGGTGTGGCATCCTGCTGGATCATGTGCCTCTGGCATTGCCTGCTTTGGCCTCCATTTGTGTGGGGTTATGGAGCACTAGGTTGCTCTGGGTGCTTTCTCAGCCCCTCTGCTCACCCTCTGTGCCCATGCTTTCCTCCCAGAAATTAAGCCCCCTCCCCCCCCCCCAAACCTTTATAGTTCCCTCACAAAGTATTGTCATTCCTCAGCTTCTGTACCAAGATTTGCTTTTCCTTTTCACAGGCAGGCTCAGCCAGCAGCTGCCAGAGGGACCAGCAGCTCCCCCGACTGGAAGCCCCTGGTCCCCCACCACATCTCCATCATGTCACCCACAGTCCATTTTGATCCTCTGTCTCTTAGAGCCTTTGGACTTTCTTGATGGTAAGAGCAGCTCCTCAGCTGCTAACCACATTGTCTACTCTGGCTGGCAGCAGGCAGTGGCCTCTGCACCAGGGGCATAGCATCAAGGCAAGATGATGATGGTCATACCTTTAACTGGCTGTAGGAAAGGGTGTTTTCCATCATGCTGAGGCCTCAAAATGGGGCCAAGAGCTGCTGTGGTTTCCTGCTGCACCTTGCCTGGGCATCCCTGCTGGATCAATCATTTACTCTCCTATTTCTGGGCAAAGTTACAATTCAAGTGAAGACACATGGAAACTACATGCAAATGTCTTCATAAGTGGAATTCCAATTTCAATTTGATTTCTTAATCTTTCTTAATCTTGATGACTTTCTGGTTTTGAGCCACTGAAGAGGGGGCTCAGAGCTAGGCAGAGGAAATCTTTATCCAGACCTGGCTGTGCTCCTTGAGAGCCATGCAAGAGGTCTGAGCCTGGCCAGAACGCCATCAGTACTTTTGCGAGCTATGGGACTTGTTCATTCTCTACCCATGACAGATTTCAAGGCCTTTTCAGGTAGGATTGATGCTGGCTGGCTGGAGATCAGAGAAGTTGCTCTCTCTGAACCAGGTCACGCAGTCCCTGCCAAGTGTCACTGTGTGCCACTACACCAGCCTAGCAGAGCTGCTCACTGCTCCTTGGCGCCGTCACACACCACTGTGCTGACTCTCACCCACCTGTGCTGGCCCAGGTTAAGTAAACCTAATGAGGCTCTGCACAGAGCATTTTGGTGACCTGGGCTGCCAGCTCTCTGCAGTTCAATCAACTGGTCACTGTGACCACAGCCAATGCCTGGCATGGCGTCCCCCCAGGTTTGAAGGAGAGATGTGGGAGCAGGAATCAGTGTCTGTGCAGGGGGGTGTGCAGGATCCACATTAGGTGTGCAGACACAGGGTCCTCCCCATGGGACAGTGCAGCAGCCTCAGCATGGCAAAAGCATGGCAGGAGCAGAACTGCCAGTGCAAACTTCACCACTGGTCCCTGCTGCCACAGCCCAGGGGTGAAACCCTGCAGCAACCCTCCCCAGAAATCCTGTATCACAAGCAGACTTCACTGAGTGATGAAAGAGCAATTACCAGCTCGGCTGAAGGCAGAGATGCTCCTCTCTGGTTGCGCAACGAAAACGATTCCAACCCCATTTTTCTGCACATCTTGTTTCTGCTCTGTGTCAACTGCACAATAAAGAGAAGAAATCCAGGACTTTGAAGAGGCTTTACCCTGGTTTGCTGGATTCTCTCTGCAAGTGGTTAACAGTTCATCTCAAGTCAGAGGAAACCCTCCAAAGCAATCTTACAATTTACAGCTTTTCCTTTACTAAATAAGAAATGGTCAGGAAATTAAACAGGAAATTGTGTCTGGAAGGAACAAAAGTTGTGTTAGCAGAACCTGCTTGTGAAAGATTTACTTCATTTTAACCAGTAAGGAGCCAAGATCAATAGTTAGAAGAGGAAGGAGTTTGTGTGAATTAAATCACATATGAAAAAACCAAAATACCCCACTTGGGAAAACAAGAAGCCTTTGTAAAGAGCAGACAGGGATGAATGGGAGAAAAAGCTCAGCATCTGCAGCAACCAAATGCTGGAAAGTGCTGAAAGACAAAGGCCCACGGTGTAAACCAGGATCAAGCTTTTCTCCAGACGTCAAACACTGCTTCACAGCCTCAGTGCTCCAAATCTCTACAGCCTGCACAACACTCAGGTCCTTTGGAATGTTAGAGTGCAAAGGACAAGCATTGTCCTGTCACTGCCCATGGCTTGCAGGTAAGACAGCAGCACGTTTCCTTTCATCCCGCTCAGAAACACTGCACCAAGGTCCCCCTTGGGTGGCCACCTCCAGCTTTCCCTGCCTGGCATGCTGAGCACCTTGTCTTGGCATTTATCCCTGGTCAGCAGCATGGTGCCGGTACTGCTCCCAACGTTGTGCTTTGAATGCTGACAGTCTTCTGCCTGTTGTGTTGACACTGCAGACAGGGAGAGTCCTTCCGGCCCAGGCATGCAGGTGACGCAAACCGCTGGGTGATGTGGTGGCTTGAACTCAGCCCCACAGCAGGGCTAGCCCTCTGTGGGAACTGCATCAGCTTGCCTCATCATGGGACTTGGCCAAGAAATACTTGGCCAAGAGAAATCCAAGCCCCTGCTGCAAAGGTGCAGCACTTGTTGAGAATCCCATGCAAATATTTGCTCCCAGGTAATCCTGCAGTATGCTGGGCTCTGGGTTAATGATGGCCTCCAGCTGGCAGATTGGGTAATCTGTAATAGTTTTTTTACCACTATACTGCTCATCTTATCAGTGGCTGAAAAACAAGCCTCGCAAGAACTGGTATGTGGGTGTGTCAGAAGTGATGAGTCAGAACCTCTGGCCGATGGTGCCAGCCTCTTCAGGCAGATGCTCATGGGTACTGACTCAAAGAGGCTTTACTCTGGGCTCCTGCTCAGTTACTGTAGTGGTTTCCTGGAAATGATTTGTCCTCCATGACAGCTATTTATCTGTGTTTGTCATATCATATAAGCTGTATGTGATTAATCCTCAGCTGGTAACAGGACCATAGCATGCAGGAGCTGTGCCAGCCGAGAGCAGTCGCACGGGGTGAGCATGTGTGGCTTCACCATCTCTTCCTCTCCTCTAGGCGAGGAGGCTGGAGGAATTACTATCCTTGGAGCACAACAGAGGCTGACAGTGGCAACAATCCCAGCTGTAAGTTGTGGTGTGGCCGTGTACAAATCATCCCCCAACAACACCACAGCAGTGGGCTAATAACCCAGTTCACTGGCTCGTGTCACAGGCAGCTAACCAGTTCTTTACATCTCCAGTTCTCTGTGGGTGGATTTCTCTACTGCTCTGCTCCTGGCCATCCCCAGTGCACAGCAGTTGTGAGCAAAGCTGTGCTGGGTGGACTGGGAAGCGCCCTCTGTTTGCTGGGTGAGTTGGTCATGGGTGGATCCTCTGGGTAGAAGCAGGATACCAAGTGTGCCTTGCCGGGTATCTCCTTCTGCCAACACACCGCTCTCACTCAAAAGAGAAACAACCATAACTCTGGCAGCATCCACGGAGATGAATCTTATGTGCCCCCCCTGCGGGGGGGTGGTCATGTCCCAGCAGAAGGCAGAGGGAAGCAGCTGAAACTGAGGCTTGCATTGTTCTGCCTGTCTGCAGCACCTCCAGTCCCTAAGGGGTATATTTGGAGCACTCCCTGACACAGTTAAACAGCTGCGGATGGGACATGTGCTGTTGCTGCCATAGCTCGGTGAATTTCCTACCACCGAGGCAGCTCCCCCGAGCAGTGTGGAGCTGTGCTTCACAGCACAAAGGCTTCCTGCACACTTGCTGCCGTGAGCACGCCCCTGCTGTGAATCTCTGAGGCACGGCTGGCCCTCCACACCACTTCTCTGCTCATAACCTTCCCAAGGATGGTCAGAGACCCACACACCCACGGGGCATTGCTGTCGTTCTGCTGTCTTAGCTCCAGCACTGCTGCAGAAACCCTCCTGGCAAAGTGATGGCTCATGCCCCGCCAGTGCCACGAAACAGCTAGTCCGTGTTTTACAGAACTTGCCTCACTCCCACAACCGGTTGGGCAGCTCCTGTAAAATCCTCGCTCCTGGCTGGCGGGACCTGACCGGGGAGTTGGACAGTGCTGGGGCAGCCAGGCTCACCACTGGTCCGCTACGAGAGCCACCAGCGGCTCTGCAGTGGGCACTGACTCCAGGGACACAGAGCAAAGCTGCTCTCTGTCAGAGCCACCCTCCTGGCTGCTTTCATCTATGTACTGTGGCTTTCAATCTGTACTGTGGCTTAACAAGCCCATTTTCCTCTGCTAGAGGTTCACATTAAATCCCACGGGCTCCTTCCAAAGCCTGCCAGTGACATGCATAGGAATTCCCATTCAGCCTCACAAGTCACAGTCTCAGCCAGTAGCTTCTGTCTAAGCTGAAAGCTATAGGGCAGCAGGTGCTGCTTTGGACTCTGTTGCACTGGCTAGGGGGCTTTAAAGCCCAGTACCTGCAGAGATGGGGCACAGAGCTGGAGCCTCTCCCTTTTCCTTCCCCCTCACTGTGTTGGTATGCAGGCCTATCTGCTATCTGTGGCACACACAGCTCTTGGAAAGGTGGAGGATGTTAATCAAAGCACAAAATTACAGGGTGAAAAATCAGGAAAAGGACACAAAGACTCTCCAGAGGTTTCCATTGCTGGCTGGGAACATTTATTTGCAGCTGGCTGACTTCAGTCACACCATCCGGCAGCTCAGCAGCAGCAAGCTGAGCTCTATAGGCACCCTGCTCCTGTTTGGGAGCCCTCCTGAATGGCTGCAAGGAGTGGTTCATGGGCCTGGGACCAGAGCTCCTCTGGGGAAAACAGCAGCTGTGACCTGGGAGAGCCCTGCACCTGCAAGGAATGCCTTGATTCACACCCTCCTGGTGCCTCCCTCTGGGCAAAGTTGTCCTTCCTTGTTCAGAGTCCTGACATATGTTTCCGACATGGTGTGCTCATGACTAATCCACCTGTGCCTTTCAGGGCTGTTGCAGTGCCTTGTGGACTGGAAGAGCAGCACACGTGTCAGCTCACGGTGGCTCTGATCACACTACAGCGATTTGGGAACACAAATTCCGAGATGGTATTTTAGCAAGAGTAAGCTGCAAAGATGGAGTTCTTGGCTGCTGTAGCTCAGTTAAAAGCCCACTTTACAATGCCATGCTTCATATGCACAGATCAGGCCTGGCTAGCTACAAAATCCCTATTGTTTTGACAACAATTCTTGTGTTTTTCTGCAAGTCTACCCAACTATGCCAGTAGCAGGGAAGGCATCCTGGGCATGGGCACCCACAGATGCTGAGATCATGATTACAACTTCCTGGGCGATATTCCCCCAAGCACCTCCCAGAAGCACTCCCCCAAGCCCAGCAGAGGCACTGTCAGGGAGGGTAATGGGGAAGATCTCCTGCCTGTTGTAGGGATGAGGAAAGGCAATATGCTGGCCTAGCTGGCAGGTCTCAGGCATGGGTCTACGGAAGACACTTTCTGCATTGGCCTGCAGATGTACCCAGCCAGCTGCCAGGCAAACCCTGGCTCGGCTCTTGCTCCTAGAATGAAAAAATCGCACAAACAAGTCGTAAACGCGTCTCTACAAGCGTGATTACAAACACGGGCTAGGCTACCATCCAGCGAAGCCTAACGCCAGCAGTCTCTCACGCCTTCACTGAGGTCGCCCGTAAAACGGTCACCAGGGACCCGGCAGTGGACCTCACCACGCCTCCCTCCCGCCCGGAACTACAGCTCCCAGCGGACCTCGCGCGGCCTGCCTCGCCGCTTCGCCACCGCTCTCTGGGGTCCTAGACCAACGCCCAATCAGCGCTCGACTTTGTGGGGCAGCCCGCAGAGAAGCCTGATCAAAAAACTGTTAGAAACACCTCATGTCGAAGAGCTTTCTCTTAAGATGTCCCTCACGCCTTAAGTAACGACGCTCCTCGCGCTCCCCGCGGCCTCAGGTTTTGCTGTCAGCCGACATTTATTGCTATGGCGATCTCCCTTTAACGGCTTATTTCACAAGGAGGCCTCAGAGAGGCCCTTGTGGAGGCAGGGAAAAAGAGGGCCGCTCGTTCGATTCGCCGCTGCTGGAAGGGAGAAAGCCAATCTGCGCAGTCATTTGGGGTCTGGGAGGCGGGGCCACGCCGAGCTTGGCAGGCCATTGGTGGCGGCGGGGCCGGGGGGCGGGGTGTCGCGCCGGGGAGGGTGACGCGTATCCTTCCAGCTCAGCGCGTGAAGGGAGCAGGGCCGAGGGGGAGGGGCTCGCTCCGGCGGGTAGTAACGGCCGCGCTCGCGCTGCCGAGTGCCGCGTTGCGTCGCAGCCGCGCTGGGAGGGGCTGCCCCGACGGTCGTTTCTCTTCAGCGCCCCCCTCCGCCACCCCCCGCTCTTCTCCCGCCGTCCCTCTGCTTGGGAGGATGCGCCGCCTGTTCTCGGCCGCGGCAGGTAGACGGGGGAGACGATGAGGGAGCCGCCCCGCCGGTTTCTGGCCCTGGGTTCCTGCCTCTTCCTCTGCGCCCTGCTCTGGTGAGTCTCGGCTGCGCCGCTGGCTCTCGCTGTTGTGGTGGGGGAAGCCCCTTCGTGGCCTCTCGAGGGCGGGGGTGTCCGGCCCTTCGAGGCTTTTGGGGAAAACAGCGGCGGTAGTGGACCTCGCCACCGGGCCCACCGGCAGCACTGCTGCTGCCACCCTCCCCGGCAGCCCGGGGACCCCAGGCCATGCCGCTGCCCCGCCTGGGAGCCTTTTTCTGCCTGAGGATAGCGCCCTGCTTGGGATGCTGAGAGCTGATAAGGAATCGCGGAGCGGGAAGTGGAAATGGAGATGGTGCTGTTGGGGGGAAGGAGGAAGGTGCTTCCCTTTAGAGAAGTAAGAGCGCGTTAAAATGCTGGCAGCACGCGGTGTTAGGTTAAGGGGAAGACAGGTAACAGCTTTCGGGAGGGTAATTCCCGCTGCTGTGAGTAATAGTAATTTGCTGCGTTCGTGAAAACATGCGGTATCAAATGTGGAGTTAGTCCTCAGGTATCAGGAGTTCAAAATTACACTGTACATCTCTATATGCATTTTGTTGGCGCTCTGTGTTATTAACAGCAAGGCTTACTTGCTTTTCCAGTTTCAGGCAGAACTCTGACAATGTCTCCTAAAAGACCACAAAGCCTTGTTCTTGAAACGGGTCTCTCTGTGACTGTCTAGGGTTGTGTTAAGTTGAAGCAAATAAGCCAGACGGTATTGTGTTGGTAACGTCTTTGAAAGTGTTTTTCATCGCTATTAGTTTAGCTATATCTTGTTCCAGCATCTTCTGTTGACTCTCTTTTCAAACTTTTAAAAAGTGTGACATCTATTAGAATACAAATATTAAAAGAATGTATTTCTGTATGGTAAGTTCTGAGCTTCTTAAACTTTGGCCTTCTTTGATCCCCATGACTCACTGTTTGAGAAATGGTAGCCAGTTTGAACAACAGACTGCAAATATTGAGAGTGGACCAGCAGCAGTGGTTTGAGGTAGTTGTGTATCTGGTGTGTTACTTTAGAATGTTTCCTATACATTGTTTGAATAGTCCATTAAAAAAAGAAAAAAAAGGCAAATAGTCTTTAAGTTCTGGATTGTCGCACAGTTGTTTCTAGTTGGATGAAGATGTTTGACCCCAGACATCGCTCTGTGCAGACTCTGGTGCTGACACTTGCATTACCAGGTTCATACAATCCTGGAGCGGATACAACTCGTGTCATCATGTTTTTGGTTTTAGGAGACAAAAGTGAATCTAAGAAGGGCTTTGGATGCTCTTGTCACGTTTACATTTAGCAAAACTGCATAAAAGCTTCAGGACGTATAGGTTGAGATCTATGAACCTGATGAACTGTCTCTTGTCAGTTCTTCTTTTACTTGTTGGACAATTAAGTTCTTGTATAGCTGGAACTCTTGTTGGGAAGACAGTTCTTGTTTGTTGTGTCTTGAAGGCTGATAATTTGGTTTCTGCCTGGAGTTAATTTTGGGTAGAGTAAGTTTTTGTTGCTGTGTTCTTAGTCTTATGTTTTAAAGGAACTGTTTAAGAAGAATTTCAGGCATCTGTTCCATATAGATAAAGAAATACATTCAGCTAAGTTGTTGAAATAATATACTTATTATGTAGAGCTCAGGCAGCTTCTGTGTTCATTTTGGGAGAAAAAAATTGAGCATACTTTTTTTTTTTCTTGCTCTTTAACTGGTCTAGGAGCTTGCAATGGAGTATTTCAATGCTTTTACTTTTAAACCACTCAAAGATCAGGTTGTGTGTTCACCCTGCATGCTCTGACTGCTGTTGGTTAAAGAGCTAGTAGATTTAGATACTGGGAGGAGTAGAGCTCTAGTCCCCTGGTCTCTGTTGTCCAAGCATGAATTCATACTAAAGTTTAAAATCTTGTGTGCAGGATGACTTTGCAACTCACTTTAAATTTCAGTAGCCCTGCTGGAGTTGTAATGGGAAAGTCTCAAACTATATTGATCGCTGCATTATTGCTGGGCTACGTAATGTGATAAGCTGTGATGTGTTTAACTTTTTCTGGAAAGATAATCAGCAACTTTGCTCATAAAAGCAGGTGAGAAACTTTAAATGGAAGGCTTTGTGTTATGAATGTTGGCACATGTGACAAATGTTGTAGTTTTAAATATAGCTGTCTAGAAATGTAGTCTTCCAAGGATTTACTGGTAGTAGGAGAGAAGCTCTTAATAGGTGAAAGTAGTGGTCAATGTGATAGAAACAAAGAAACGGGGCGGGGGGGGAAGCCCACAAGACAAAACAGAATTGTTGAAAGAACACTGTTAGGGCTATCAGAGCACTCTCCTCGTTTTCAAATGTGGGTTTACTTTATTTCTTTTATGAAACTAAGCTTAAAACTGACATTTATCTCCAATCATGCATTTTAAAGCTTGTCTAAATAAGTTTTTCCAATGAAGTATCAGTTGGCAACAATGAAGTGTGGTGAGGGGAAGATTTATTTGACTTTTCTTAACTGGGAACTGTTTTGAAATGTATCATCCTCTAAGTTAAACATGTGACTGTGTTACTGGGAATCACAGAATCAGTAAAACCCCAGAAGTTTGAGCTTAGGGTTTTCTTAGCCTCTGTCTTTTCAATAAAGGCAGTGCCATGCTCTTTAGGAGTGCAGGATCAGAGAATTACTTGTACTGGAGGATTTCTGAAGCTGGAACAAACACAGTTCTCTGACAAATTTGAACCAGCAAGGTCGTTTCCAGGAGTTTAAAAGACTGGGATGGCTGTGTGGGTTTAGAGAAATACTTTGGAGGTATGACTTAGGAATGTGGTGCTATAATATGCCTCTGCCAATGGAGCTTTGACTGTGCATAATAAATGACTCCTGTTGTCCTGAATTTACAATTTTTTAATGCTTCAGTTAATGCAATTGTCTGGATGATCATGATAGAGAAATTATTCTAAGAACTTGTAGTACTTAGTAGTTTGACAATATACATAGCTGAATAAGTGGAGTGGATTTAAAAGCTAATATGACTGCTAGTACTATCTGAATTGAGACTAGCTGGGTGTTTGAAGAGTAACCTGTATAAATTGATCTGGCATCAGCTTTTGCCTGCTGTGAGCTGCATTTTCAAAGTGATAGCCATGGGTTTAATAAAGAAATCATGCATATGCTAATTTGTCCTTCTGTGATTCATTCTATCCCAGAAAGTGCTTTCTACATCCTGATCTACGTAGCTTTTATGAACTCTTTTATTATCCTCGAGGTTACAATGGCTAAAAGGGAGATAGGTATACATTTTACGTGTGTGTGCATCAGAATTGTTTAGCTGTCATTACTCTGTGAGTGCGCTGCATCAGCAAAGTCAGGCTTGTATCAGAGTCACTGAGCTGTTTCTGGTCAACCCTCCCCCCCCCCCGCCCCGATCTAATAGCTTTGACTCCGAAATTGGCGAAGGTTAGACTGGATCAGTGACATAGTGAGAAACAAAAAGAGCCTGGGTACAAAGGATAGAGTTTGGTACTGCTGTGTTTTCCTAGCTATTAATGGGAAGATGTATGTGAATTTTAATGAGATAAAATACTTCCAGTTTTGGTTTGTTTTACAGTTTTCTACATTTTCAAAGATGTGCTTGTTGAAAGCGGCTGAAAAACCTCAGTGCTTTACTGGCAACATGGTAACATCACTGATGTTTATCTTGCTGCTCCTGTCCTGTGCAGGCAAAAGCTGTGCAAGCCAGGTCAGAGATCACAGTAGAGGTTTTGCTAATTGAACAATTATTTGCCCCATTACTGACTTTAAACCTTAAGCTTAGACCTGTTAATAACAGGAATGTGTTGAGTGATAGAGTTGGGAACTGAGAGGATCGTGTTCTAGTATAACATGCCTCTGCTGAAAAGACTCATTTGGGTACTGTTCATACAATCAAAACTGATGTCAAATTGAAACCAGTTTCTAGATACAGAATATCTTGTGTGGAAGTGTCTTTGCTGTTAAGGTTGCTACAGAGCTTCACTGGAGCTTTTTGGAGTCTAAAAAATGAAATCTGAACATACATAGTTTACAGCCTGATCAAGCAGAAGCTGCTGTATTCCAAGTTTGAGCTCTGGTGTCTTACGCAAAACAAATACTTGGCCCAATTAATTATTGACTGTTTACCTTCTAAAATTATTTGAAAATCAGTGTTTCATGCAGTATCTTCTAAAAGATTTGTCCTAGAAACATCAAACTCATTTGTTGTGCAAGCAGCGTACTAAAGTGGCACCAGCCTCCTCACGATGTTGCTTGGTTGGTGTGTAATACCCTGCCTGTTGCAATGAGATGTGCCTCACTCCATCACTGAGCTGAAACTTTTTTAATGTCTTTCTCTAACCTGTTAACTAGTTCTTTTCCACTTTTACTGTTCTTATCATTGAATGCTTTTTGGATTTTTTTGCTCTTGTCTTTACACTAATTTAGCTTTTGGTAAATTCTGTGGCTTTTTTTAAAGGGGAGAATGTTCAGAGTCTTTTAAAGTTAACACTCAGAGGTGCTATAGCCTAAGGAGTGTGTTAGTTCTATGCAGGTAAACTTTTTGGCTGAGAAGAGAGTAAGGAAGAACTGCAAGTCTAAAAACTTTCTTATAAACCTTGGTGAAAATACTGAGCAGGTATAACAGACTGATCTCAAAGTTAGTGTAAAGAACTTTTTGCTTGAGTGAAAATATTGATATAAATGACTTAAACTGTGTTGAAATACCATTAAAGGCTTCCAACAGTTCAAAATTAGCTTAGGTATTCAAAGTGTTCTGCACTTTGGCTGCAACCCCCCCAAGCAGCGCTACAGGCTGGGGACAGAGTGGCTGGAGAGCAGCCAGGAAGAAAGGGATCTGGGGGTACTGGTGGACAGTAGGCTGAAGATGAGCCAGCAGTGTGCCCAGGTGGCCAAAAGAGCCAATGGCATCCTGGCCTGTATCAGGAACAGTGTGGCCAGCAGGACAAGGGAGGTTATTCCTTTCCTGTATTCAGCACTGGTCAGGCCACACCTTGAGTACTATGTCCAGTTCTGGGCTCCTCAATTCAAGAGCCATTTGTGGTGCAGGAATGTGTCATGAGAAGGGCGACACAGCTGGTGAGAGGCCTGGAACACAAACCCTATGAGGAGAGGCTGAGGGAGCTGGGGTTGTTTAGCCTGGAGAAGAGGAGGCTCAGGGGTGACCTCATTGCTGTCTACAACTACCTGAAGGGAGGCTGTAGCCAGGTGAGGGTTGTTCTCTTCTCCCAGACAATCAGCAATAGAATAAGGGGACACAGTCTCAAGTTGTGCTGGGGGAAGTGTAGGCTAGATGTTAGGAGGAAGTTCTTGACAGAGTGATGGGCATTGGAATGGGCTGCCCAGGGAGGTGGTGAAGTCACCGTCCCTGGAGGTGTTCAAGAAAAGCCTGGATGAGGCACTTAGTGCCATGGTCTAGATGACTGAATAGGACTGGGTGATAGGTTGGACTGGACGATCTTGGAGGTCTCTTCCAACCTGGTTGATTCTATGATTCTGTTCTATGATTCTGAGTAACCTTCTTGGCTTGGCTGAGTTTGAGAATGACAAGCTGTTGCTGAAGTCCTTTAAAGGTAGGAAGTGTGTTAAAAATGCATTATGAAATGTCTGAGAGTTAGGTGATAGTAGCTTTACAGAGATCTAGGGCAAAATTCATGTTACTAAATTTATGCTAAAATTCCATTCCTTGGCACTATGTTCTGCTGTGTTGTGTTTACAGTGAGTTTTGAGCAGCTGCAGCTGCTTCTGAACCTGCTGTCACAGTATTGTCTGTATAGACAAGCTTATGAATTCAAGCAATGAAGGGAATCTTCAGTGGTGTGTAAGATATTGCTACAGACTCTAAAAGCCTTACAGTTTAATCACAGCTCATGGTTGTTGTTCTGTTTTCCTGTAGTCTTGCTGAGCAGTGTGAGGTTTACTGTGTTTTCCCAAAATGTGTTCTTTCACCCAAACTCATGTGTAAAAGGTAGTAACTGGAGTTTAACAGTGCAGGAAGATTCAGTCAAGCTATAATCCTCAGTGCAGCATTGCAGAAGTCTGTTTCTAAGAATGACTAGGAATTGCCTATTCCTTTGACTGTGTCCTGAGAGATGCCTTTTGAGGGCTGAGGTTTGTAACTTCTGCCCTGAAATACGGCACTCGAGGTGTCCTTTGAAGAAAGAAGTATGACTTAGGTGTTTCAGTGTTACTTTGCAGCATACATCTAATATAGGCTGTTGTCTGTTATGGGTACTGTTTGAAAACACACAATTTCAGTACTGGGGCAGTGACTGTTACCTCAGCAGCCTTTTCTAGGGAAGGATGAGTGATACTGGTAGTATTGTTAGAAAGGAATGAAGAGGTTTTCCTCAGTCTTCATCTTTGATTTTTGTTGGTTAACTTAAGACAACAGTGGACAGTCATGAACAAATTGTGTGTTCTCCATCTGTCATCTTGAGTCTTTATATCCTTATATACACTAGCTTAAAGCTGACTTTCTTCCCCCCACCTCCAGAAGTTAGTGGCATGTGTCAAGACCGGATCGGGGGATGCAGAGAGAAATGTGGCTGAAGGTTTGATGCAGGACTACTACTTCAATCAGGAAATCAGTTAAATCTGATCAAATAGGTACTGCAGCTGTATGCAACTGTAACCTTGGTTTGCAATCTTTGCAAGTTAATGCATTTTACATGCTGAAAACAGTATTTTAAACTGATGGATGGAATCTCATTGTCTGAAGCAATGAAATTCAGTATTGTCAGGAGTATCTTTGTGTTGGTCTCTGCTGAATAAGTGACGTAACTGTCTTTTTTGTGCCATGTTCCAGTTAGGAGACAGTTTGGAGAGTGTGTTCTTTGCACAGAGTGGGCAAGATTTTAAAAACCTAAATAATTTGTGAAATGCAGTGGATTGGTGAAGGATTTGCAAAAACCCTCCAGTTTCTCTTGGTTTGGGGTAATTTTTTAGCATGCGAATCAAGTTAATGGATAGTTGTAGCAATTGAGATCTGTCAGTACCATGCTGGCAGCATCCTTGCATAGTCTAGATCTGTAAGTCTTAGCAGTTTTTTCTCTCCCTTAAAGACTCATCATAATTAAAATTATTGTAGCAAGACATGGTGCTCTTCCATGGTAATAAACAGCTTATAAATGGTGTGTGTTTTAATGGTTCTTCATTGCATTTATCATCACTGATTTCCACATCACATGCAGAAATGAGTGTTGTTTGAGGAGATTGTGCTGAAACAGTGCCTTGGAAATAGCTTTCCTCCTCTGACTGAAACAATGTCACTTCTAAAAATCCAATCTTCATTTTTCTGAGTGATTGACTTTGTTCTGCAGGCCCTTTTAAATACAAGTCCCTCCTGCTGAACTATTCTGAGAGGAATCTTGATCCCCAGAGTTAACTGGGGAAAGGGTGAGGGTTCCCTCCTTTTGCTGTTGGCATTAGTAGTGTCTGGAAGGCAGACTACTGCTGACTCCAGAGTCTGGTTGTGGATCTGCTGAGTTTATTCTTACAGACCTTCCTTTCTCTTTGACATTTAGGCTGGTGGTGGCAGACTTGCAAGATTTTCTTAAAAGCAGAAGATACTTTCCTGACTTTTTTGCCTTTTCACAACTTTTTTAACCTGATTCATCCAAAAATTCATCGTGATTCTGTAATCAAGATGATAAGCGTTAACCAATAAATAGACATCTCTCTTTCATAGACTTACTTTGCCAGTTCTCTGGCCTCTAGGACCAAAATTTACCTGCCTGTTCTGAAGTGATGCTGTGAATATTTTCAGTAGAGAAGGGTCACATGGCAGGGACAGTGATGTCTCCATTTTCCCTCTTAGCTGTTGGCTAAAAGCCCCATCACTGGACATCTACACCTGTTGGTAGAAATGCAGAAAGACTGTTCCTTCTGCATTCAAAGAGTGCTTGATTATCAGCACACTAGTGATAGCTTTTATTTTCCCTGGGTTTGAAATTACTCTTGCAGTTGTCAGCTGTAAATTGTTTTGAGCTGCCTCAGTCTCCGATTTCCAGAAATAGGTCTTGTTTGGGGAGAACTTAAGAAAACTCTTGAATCATTTAGAAGACAGATGTGTTTGAACTGAATCTTGTGGGAGTAAGAGTTTTTGTGTGAAGTCTTTGGAAAGGAAAGCTTAGGCTAGTTTTCTCTGGTGGTATTAAACATGGAAAACCTGCCCTTACCTTTTCTAATTTGGATTTATTTTTGTGTAATCATAACTAGCGTAATTTTTTTTCTTGCTGGTTGCTTACTTTCTACTTGATTTTTATGCTTGTCAAAACAGTTATCAGTAGCTTCATTATCTGATAGTCTTCTGCAGCCTTCCTCAAAATTACTGAGTTTGAGCCAAGTTAGAATTGGACAGATTCACATGGCATCTACGCTTCAATTTCAAAACTGCCTGCACTTATGAGTTTCAGCATGTTCCTTTTCAGAAGCATAACAGCCATCAGCAGAGCGTAGCTAATTGTATAGCAGTGAGCATACTGTGCCATTCAGCGAGGGCTGAACAGCCTTTCTGCCTCAGAGAACCACAGTATGTGCCTGACCTGTGAAGACTAAAGATTCGACATGCACACACCCACACCCCCTTTCTCTGTCTGGGCTTGCAGCTTTTTGCTTTTGGATTTGTCCATATCAAGGTGAAAAATTAATGGTGTGTTAGAGAAAATTGCTTTTGAACCACTTTAATGATGTGCTTAAGACTTGTGCTTAAATTGTTCTCGTGAGATTTAATAGTGCCTGCTGTTTTCAATCATATTTAGCGAAAATGGAATTAACTGAAAACTTCTGTATCGATGCAAGTCACTAACTGTTTGTTTTGTGTTTGGAGCAGTCTCTTCAAAGTATTGCTACACTGTTAACATCATTTCAAGATATACCTTGTACCTGAGACAATGCATCTAGTAACTAATCTCCCGTACCATTTGGGCATTAGAACTGTTTGCTTCCAAGGCAGCATTGAAATAGTACTCTTTTGTCATGAGAAAGGGAAGGATGTATTCATAGATGCAGAAGCTGCTGTGCTTTCATTATGCAAGTTCACTCAAAGTAAATTCTGTTCTCTGTAAATTGACATTTAGGCTTTTGTGTTCATTGCATTGCTGCATCTAGGGAAATGCCTTTAAAAAATATATTTATTATGGGGGCTATGTAATTTAACAGCCTGTGGCTAAAGAGGCCTGTTGAATAAGTAGGCAAAATGTGAAAAGACAGAAGAAAAAGAATAGTAATGATCCAGATAAGGTGATTAATTTAACTTCACACAGTCTCACTTAGAGTTATGCTCTGCTGTCAGAGCTTGATACCAGTTGTCATCTGCCTGCTGCATCCTCTGCTGCAGCAGGGCTCAGGTTGTCCTGTGGGTGCACGTATGCACACATACACAAAATGAATTTGCAGCCTCCTCCCTTGCTTAGAGGGCTCTTGGGAGACTGGAGGCATCATGTTTGAGTTGGGGAACAGAGAGAGAATTATTTCTGAAAATAAATCAGATTTTGGAATAGCTTAAATCTGTGAGCTGTCAAACAATATTCTTCTAAAAACTGCATTGATGCTTTCATAAAGCATGATTTGTTGCAGTAAAACTACCAGCATTTTAAGGCAAGAAATGCCAGTTGTGCTAAGTGGTTTTTGTGACTGCCTGTTCTAAAGTAGTTATTAATGCGGTTATGAAAATACACCTTGTGTTTTAAAGTGCTGATTCACAGCCAATGATACCTTTCCTTTCCTACATTAAGGGACTTCATAGTGCTCTGTACAGCTCACTGAAGACCTCCCCTGAGTGTAAGCAAAATAGAAATAACATTTATGTGCATGTATAATGAAGGGGTGGGATGAGCTACAGTTTGTTCTGTATTATTTTTTTCTCTTGTATTTTCATGATGCAACTGCCCTGCGTTCTGCTCTTCTGAGGGTGAGATACCTGGATTTTGAGTGGCTCATGTCTTGCTAACCCTCTCTGCTCATGTGAGTAGAAGAGGAGCAATAGATTTATAGCTGTACAATGAAAGCCCAGTTTCGTGATTTCCTGTAGTCTGGGGAAACAGTGCTTCCTCTGTGTGTGTTTGTATATATGCATGAAACTGTTTTTTAGTACTAGGCTGGTCTACTGCAGCATGGGTTTTTTGTTAGTGGAGGAGTCTACATTGCATATACTTTCCTCTGAAGCTGATCATGAAGTTAGAACAGGTGGCAACTTGAATTCTAAATACTAGGCTGTTCCCAGTGATGTAAGCAAATCCTGATCTACTAGTATTCTGGCTATTCTGACTGGCTAGTGAGGCTGTTTTACTTTCCAAAACCTGTGTCAGAAGGTGATTGTATTCAAATTTCATGTATGCTTAAAGATCTGCTGTAGATCTGTCTCTTAGGAGGAGGAAGAAGCAGCCTTTATTCCGGGGTGCAGAGTAGTGTTTGTGTGAACTGATGGGGAGGTGGCAGTGATCACCTGGTTGTCATGTAAGCAGTATTTCCTGGAAAAAGCGTTTTGGCTTTGAAGTAGAAGATGTCTCTGCTGGTCAGGTACTGATGAAAATTCCACTAAAAGCTCCATTTGCATAGCATTTTGCTGGGCTTATTTGAAGGCTGCATGAAGACCTTTGCTGGCCTTTGAGTCTCCAAACCTAATGGTTCACTGTGCACATGTTAGCTAGGATATGTGGAGCTGTGCACTATAAACACCAATAGCAGTTCTGGTGCAGATGTTTTAGATGTTGACTGGTTTTCTACAGAAAAAAATTCCATTTCTACTGAGAACAAAACTGTTCAGAACTGAAAATGCAAAATGAACCTTGTACCTAAAGCCAGCACCTGGTTTGTCATTTGTCTTTACATCTTCACTGGGCTTTATGTGTGCCTTTCTCTAATTCTCTTAAACATGCTTCATGTTGACTGTACAACATTTTCTCAGGTTTGACCAGTACAGGGAAATAATGAGCTTTCGGTTTTTTGATCTGTGGCTTTGGCTTTGCATAGCAATAATCATTGCTGTAGGACAAAGGATATCCTTGATGGAGATTATTTCTGGCTTGCAGTAATTTAATTTGTGTCAGTTCCTACCTTGTGGTGTGGTGTCACTCCTGTTACTGTTTTGGTGATACTTTTGTCTTCTGAAAGTAGTATATTTGAGTTGGGGACCTGCTGGAGAGAGTGCAGCAGAGAGCCACAAGAATGGCTGGGGGACTTGAGCATTTCCCTTAGGGAGAGAGACTGAGAGACCGGGGACTGTTTAGTTTGGAGGGGAGAGGACTGAGACGAGATTTAATCTGAGGAGTGGATGTCAAGTGGATGGAGCCAATCTCATTTCAGTGGTCAGCAGCAATAAGGCAAGGAGCAGCAGCTACAACCTGGAACATAGGTTTCACCTCAACATGAGGAGAAACTTCTTTACAGTGAGGGTGACAGAGCACTGGAACAGAGAAGTTGCAGAGTCATCTTCTCTGGAGACTTTCAAAACCCACGTGGATGCATTCCTGTGTGAACTACCTTGGGTGATCCTGCTTGGAAGGGGAGTTGGACTCGATCTCTGGAGGTCCCTTCCAAGCTTTTAATATTCTGTGTATTCTGTTAACCAGTTTCTTTAAGTCCTCTGATAGTTTTGGTAAGTGCCTATGAACTGAATGTGCATATTTTTATTTTCTAGGCATTTTGTGGAAACATTTGAAAAATGTTGAGGGGGACAACACTGAGGGAATTAAAAAATATAATTTATTTGTTTTAAATCAAGACTGACTCCCTTTTTCTTTTGTTTTTAAATAGCTTTCCTATTTGGCATGTCTTTTGTAAAGACAGTCTTTCATCGTCAGTGCAGTATGCTACAGGTGATGCTTGTACTCTGGCAAATGATGATGAAAATATCCAGGAAAAGGTATGCTGAATAAATCCTGTTAATTAGCTACTCAGTCTGACTTGACATTAAATTTAACCCCCCCTTAATTTATACACTATAATTCATAAAATCATCTTGGCCAGGAAGTTTATGGTACTGAGTTTGTTCTGAGAAGGGCGATGTTATATTCCGAAGTTTTTGCTTTCCTTCAAGTTTGTTGCAGTTATGCCAATACAGCTGGTCATTTTGTGTATGGGCAGCCAATAGGAAAGTTAGTAATGGTGGCTCCATTAGATGAAATGGTCATCAGGAGTGGCATGTGGCTTGTTAAGAGATTGTGGTAAGAGATGATGACCCAGATAAGTCTAGGCCAGAGTTTGCGGGTTGCATTTGTTGCAACCCAGTGCACAAATGATTGCTGTCCTAAGTAGAAGACTTGAGATTACTTTTGTTTTATTAAGTCAGTATTTAACACTTTGTTTTCTGTCTAATAGCAATTAACAGCACTAAAATATGTTCACTAGTGTTTCACATACAAGGTTCTGTCCTTATTTACATTAAATTGTATTTAACCTGAAGTGCTGAGTAATCATCTCACCCTAATTAACTCATTAATTTCTTCATATTGCAATTTGGTAGTGAGTTCCCAAGATGGTGAGTCATATCAGAAAGTCATGGTAACATCCATAAGTAAAGAATCAGACTTATGCAAATTATGGGTAGTAGTGATATTATTGGTCTATTTCCTCCATCAGTAAGCAGTAATGCTAATTGTGGTCCTCATCCTAAGAAAGCTTTAATATACTGCATCAAATGTGGAAAATGTGTTGAGTCTGACTAGGAAAAAACCCAACTTCAAATATTCTGGATTTTTTAATAAATTAAACATCTAGGGAAGCTATCCTTTCTTGCCAGCTTGGATGAGCAGATACCATTCATTCCTATTTTTCTGTATGCCTGGAAGAAGTCCTGCTCAGGTTTAATGGCTGATGTAATAGAACTGGAAAGATCAAGTAAGCTTTGAGCCTGGGAAGCCACTGTTGCATGTTTTCTTACTTCTCTGCAGTATTCTTCCCTTCATTCTCTGAGCATGGCTGCATTAAGCAGATTTTTGAACTGAAAATCAGATGTGAAAGCTCATACATTATATTATACTGTAGTTTTTATCAATGTAAGAAAAATCTCTTGGGTGTATAAGAAATCTTAAGCACATGACTGTTACTCCTCACTAGGCTGCTTCTCAAAAAGAGCAGCTTTGCAGTCCCGTGATCAGTTGTCTCTCAAGGCATTGATGATACTTATCACTGAGACTAGTATGTGAGCTAATAATATGTGGGACAAAATGTTGCTTAGCTGTTGTCTTTAAGGTTTCTCTGCTCATGTTTGTGTTTCCTACTTTGCCATCAGTATGATTGTGTAATCTTGCATGGCAGAGCAGCCTCTTGGATCCAAAAACTAGCACTGTCTATAGGATTTTAGGTGGACATCATAAAGCAATTTCTACCATTTTTCTTGTAGTATTTTAAAGTATTGCTCAAAAATAACTTGCATGAGTTGTAGTCATAACCTCAAAGTAAAAATTTTGAGGAGCAAGTAAGTTGTTGTTAGTACTACAGTATTTTATAAAACCACACTTGAGAATGAAGTTTTTAAACTTTATGAATTCCCTGCACTTGATTGCAAGGCTTAATTTGTAAAAGAAAAAGTTACTTTAAAAGATTACAGCAGATGTGTGAAATTATTATAGTTCTACTGTTAATCTGCTGTAAGTGAAATGTGCCAAGTTTTCTTTTTAATGGTTGTTTGCTGAAAGTCATCTGAGGACTTGTTTTTTGGAGTGGGTTCCCTCTGTTTTGGGCAGCAAGTTGATAAGGGGGGATCCATCAACATGAGATCTTATCAGAATGATTAACTTTCCTTAGCACACAATCAGAATGATTTTAGACAATGTTAAAATGGTCTTTCCTGGGAAGATTTCACTGAATTGCTTTAATGTACTTTAGTCTTTGTCCAGATGAGATTTTAAACATGTGGGTAGTAGCTATGAACATTCATGTAGCTTAATTTCTTATTGATATATTGATTGTTGTAAAGGTAGTAGTATTCCCTTTACTAGAACAGAAATCGTGTTTTACTACATGCTCACTGTTGCTTTACCTTTATACTAGAGGGAAGAGGCTGGCCCAAAACTGGAGTCTGACCGTACAGACTCAGGTACACAGAGTTCTACAGAAGAGCTGCTTGTTGATTTTACCAAACCTGACCAGGCAAGACTTTTATTTCATTCCCTCTGTACATTCTTCAAATGCTTCAAATGCTTCTTGATTTCAGTCTTTCATTTTGGGTATCTAAAGCTTGTAGTAACCATCTATCACATTTCACTTGCATGCAGGGTTGCTGTCAGACTCATGTTTCCAGTGAAGGAGAGTGTGTGAGCTGACAGATCTTGCATTGCCTATGTGCATAAGGAATAAAATAGAGTAATTTTATAGTTGTATGGAGTGACTGAATCTTTCAAGCTGAATTGAAATTGGATGTTCTAGATAATGGATGTCTCTTTGTAAATAAAACATAAAACTCCTTAGTGAGGTCGTTTTGGTACATCAGACTTGATGATCACTGCAGTCCATTTTAGACTTCATCCTTCATGGCTTCTATTTGTTTCATTTCCTTTGTTGAAATGGTAAAAGGGTTGTGTTTCAGTTCTATGTGCCCTTAAGTCAGTGCTTGATGTCAAATGTTACAAAGACCGCTGTTAAAGGTGATTTGATAGTTTTGTGGATTACAAGACAGCATACATAGGATGTGCTTCCCAGTATATATTGCATGGGTTAGATATGTAATTCTATAGGAAATCATTCTAGAACTGTTCAGCTATGACTGAGTAATCCAGCTAATGACCAGAGGCTCTTGTTTAATAGTATTTTCCACTGCTGCAAGAGCTAATCTGACCTGTTTTGATGCTTATGTACTTTTCCAGATATAGAAAACCTCATTTTGATTATGCTGTGCAAGAGTTTCTGAAAACTGGAGACCAGAATAAATAAGATTCAAAATTACTAGACTCTCAAAAGTGATAAGCAATTTATCTCTGCGTTCAGCTACAATGAAATAGACTTCTAAATCATTTTGAACCTTGATTGGAGTGATAAAATTGACAGCCTTCCCCAAAATTAAGCCGAGGCTGAAAATAGTAAATATAAATTTTATCATAATGGCACATGAAAACAGAAGAATGTATTTCAGTTGCTGGAATACTCAAAACAGGTGTTCTTGTGGCTGTCTTTTTATAGAAGTTGAGGAAGTTCTTGCACGTACTTCTCTCCAGTTAACATTTTTATGCTGCTATTGCAGACCATGGAATAGTGTTGCGACTTTTTCAAAGCAGCACTGAATACCTACCTGGGTTTTTGAGAAAGAAAATTTGTTTCTCGGCTTTTGCTGTCTGATTTTTAGGCTCACTGATGGTAGGAATCTGTGCTGTTAAAACTCTGCATTAGATGTTATTGTATGAATGCTTTTCCTGTTCAAGTTGTGAAAAAAGTATGTTCATCTGTCATGTTTTCTTAGACTACAGCAATGAGTGAAGCCAGCCAAACTGAAGTTGAGACTCCATCTTCAGTAGATTTAAATGAAGCTGCTTCTAGCATAGTTCCAAGCACTGAAAACATTTCCAGTTCACCTACCTCAGAGATGCCTCCAGTCTCACAGCCTGAGTAAGTTTTTGATATTCTTTGTATTTTAAGGTATCGTTTTGGTCTTTAAGAGAACATGACTTGATCTGATGTTATTCAAAGGGTACTTAGTAAGGTTAGATTGCTGCCTGATTCTTCTGCTACACATTGGTTTTATGGTGTCGATGCTAATGGAACATGCCACTTAGTGTGCGAATTAGTAGTTGTGTACTGGTATGAAATGTCATTACCAGTATCAGTTTCTTAGCTGCTGTTCTGACAGAAAAAAAAATCCAGCATTTTATGTGCTAGATAATCTGTACTATGAAAGCCCCCTGGTCTTCAGGATTTGTGCTTTTGAGGCTGCTTCAGTTTCTGTTTAGGAATCTTAGAATCACAAAATTGTCAAGGCTGGAAAGGACCTCAAGAATCATCCAGTTCCAACCTCCCCTTTCTAAAGGCAGGGACACCTCACACTAGATCAGGTTGCTCAGAGCCTCATCCAACCTGGCCTTAAAGACCTTCAGGGATTAGGCTTCCACCACCTCCCTGGGCAACCTGTTCCAGTGTCTTACCACCCTCATGGTGAAGAACTTGAGGGTGGTGTGACATTGAAAGAACTTGCATAATTTTATTTCAGACCTTACAAGAGAGCAGTCTTAAAGTTCTCATCTTGACAGAGTTTGGATGAAATAACAAATTTTGGTATAAATGCAACTGTGACAGTTTGTAATTCTGGTGTTAGTATCTGGTTGTCTGTATTCAGGTGTGTTTAGTTTTGTTCTCCATTTTGTGGATTGCTGTGCTATCAAATATGAGCTCGAGTATGGGAATTCATGTGTTTGCTTCTACTTTGACAGAATTCTCCTGGGGTTTCCAATGTGTGCTAGGGGGAATATATATACATATATTCTTCTGATTATCTGCTGATAATGATCTGATATTTTGGTAGATAAAAATTCAACACATTAAAAGTTAAGTAGGTTTCTTTTCAGTGGTGTGTTGTTCTGTTTGCATTGTTACTTTTTTAAGAGTCAAGTTTTTCTGGTTTGTCAGATTTAGTTTATTTAAACTAGGAAAGGTCTGGAAATCTTTGCTCTTTTATCTTGCCTAGTGTGCTAAGCAAGATCAAGTACTTCCATACTTCGTAAGTATCTTCAATTGCAAATGTTCAATAATCAGATTTCCCAAATTTGTAGTTACTTTAAAGCAAAACTGAGATTTCAGGAGGTCTTTTTATAGCACTTATTGACTACTGTACTGTGTAAATGCGTTTTAAATCCTCCTGTTGTCATTCCAAACTATTTTTTACTTTGCAATGAATCTTTTTCATTAGGGCATTGATTGTAGCTTTTCTATCCAGATCTAATCTAGAGAAAACATACTGAAAAACAATCTGACCTCCTCTTCTAGCTGCAAGTGGAGAGAGCAACCATATGTAGTGGGCTTGGTAATGCACTTGAATAATTAAGGCAAAGCCACTAACAAATGAAAGTATTCAAAGGGGAGTATTCAAATGAGAGTATTCAAAGGTACAGCTTTTAGGCTTGTGCTGCTTGCCTTCTGCCAGGATTAATTATTTGAGGCCCATCAGGTGCACTCTGATATGAGAGTATTTTTAAATTCATATATGAGAGTATTTTTAAGTTCATATGTGTCTGATATTTAAGTCACTTGATAATTATTCATACTGTCATCTATCCACTGAGATCAAGAATATGTGGAGTTCTTTATTAGTAGCCATCGATCTTCCTTTGATCGTTGAAGTGTTACACACAGAGCTAAACCGTGCATCTCAGATGTGTTCATGTTGGGCTGTTCAGAGAAACTGCTCCCTGCTTGTAGCTAATAAATTCTTATATTCTTAGTGTTGGTTAGATTTTGCTACTTAGCAAAAAGTCTTGAATACCTGTGAGAGTTTTTGGTTTTAGTACTATGGGAATTACCATTTAAAAAGTACTGAAATTGGCTCCCTGGTTTTGTTGCAGTTGCTTCTGTTGGTAACTGCAGCAGTCAAAGAATCAAGAAGATCTCTTTTTAAGCTGCTGACATGCTGTTTGTGTGTTGACATCTGTGTCATGTTATTGGATTAACCTAGTTTGCTTCAGGCTTATGTTGATGTTTAGGAGGCAGGATAAAGCCTGCCCTTAGATCGATCTGGTTTATAGCCTAGATCAATGTGGGATCATCTCAGTACTGGATAAGTAAGGACAGCCACAGATGTTACCAACTGGAAGTTATTTGTCCATCTTCTGCCCACCCATTCCATCATTCCTAGAGAGAGGCTTTATTTTCAGTTTCTGTCTTGGATTTGTCTGATTCAGTGTTCTGCCTTTCTGGGAGAGAAGCAGTAAATTTACTGGGGTGATTAGCTAGTTTGGGCTGTTGATGCAGCTTGGATAATGGTCTACTGGTTTACCTCATTTTTATTACACTAGGAAAAAATATCTAGTGTACAGGCAGAAGTCTGTCTGGCTGTACTGTGTATCATTGTGCCACTTCGTTTCTCCTAGTTTTAGCCAAGTTCTCTTCTGATGATTGCCCACTGGCTTGAAAACATTAGGAGCTTTTAGTGATGGACTCAGTCTCCTGTTTGATTCCTTTGAAAAGGAAAATTGCTAGCAGTTGGTAACTCTGAAGCTGTTCTTTATTTGTAGTAATGATGGGAAGAATTATCCTTCACAATGTTTTGAGACATGAGAAGCCAGCTTTGTGTTCCTTTGAGACAAACAGTCTGGAAAAGGAAATTCCATTCTTATATGGGTACAGCTGAGAATGCAGCTCCACAAAGTATAGCATTCTTCATCCCTCTTTTCTTGATTTATTTCTGTAAGACTGTTGCTTTTTAAAACGTTTTAAATAGCTTTAGTTTTGTGGTTGATTAGTGAGGTTGATTGTGTTACCAAAAGGGTAAAATCCAGGTTATTTCTTTTCCTTCAGTGCAATAGAAAATTCCCGTGCTGATATCCCTGTAGTCAGCTCTAGTGAAACTGATCAGTCAGAACCTGACTGTGATATTGGTGGAACACTTGAGGCTGAATTGCAGAGTGAACCTTCCTCTTTTGTCAGTCCACCAGAAAGGTGAGTGTTGAAATTTAAATAGATGGTGAGTTTGAATAATTGAAAAGTAATTGTTCCTTTCTGCCCTGGCTTGGCAACAAACATTTGTATGTGCTTGCTTATCTTGATATTTGTGTGATTAATACTGCATATGGCTGATAATGTGATCATCTTATATGTCTTAATAGTATGAAAACTTGCAGCCTTGCAGGTCAGCATATAGAGAACATATCATCTTCACATGGCAAGGGAAAGAAGACAAAATCAGACTTCGAGTCGAAAGTTTCAGCAAGTGAAAAGGGGACAGATGAGCAAAAATCTGCTCTGAATGCCTCAGAGAACTTAAAAAGGGAGGTAAGCAGTACTCATACCCACTCAAAATACACAGGAGCCTAATACCCTCTGTTAGGTTATCACCATTGTGAAAGATGAACGATAACCATCTGATGCTCTGTAGATGCACAGCCCTCACATTTTGAGCACTGTGTGTGGATCTGGTATTGTCATCTCCACAAGGGAGGATAAATTGAGAGGAAAGGGCAGTGAGCTTGATCCATTGGCACCGAACATTTCTTTTTTTTCTGAGCTAAGTCTCTTTAAATATGCGACCTGGGGAAATCAATAACTATCTGAAGTGGAACCCAGAAGAAATCTTCATGTAACAGATAGTTAAGATGAAACTTCCATGGGATGCTGTAGATGCTCCTATTTTTACATAGGTTAAAATACCCAAAATATCAACAATTAAACAATCACAAACAACAAAAAACCCCAAACACCGTCTGGAGGCTGTTCTGTGATCCAGATAAGTTTGTAGAAGAAAAGTCTGAGGTTTGAATCTTGACTGAATCAGGAAATTTTTGAATAGCAAGCAGATGACTGGTGGCAAAGATGACAGTTGGAGGAAATACAAAGCATTTGATGTACTTTTTATTCTTTCCTAGGTAAGTTATTTGGCTACTCTTTGTGGGCTGTTTAGCTAGACAGGTCTTTAACTGTGCAACTGCTGCTGTGTTCTTACCATGAGGCACTTCCTAAAGCTTACATTTTCTAAGTAGGTAAAGAATAACCAAGGTCACAGCAATACCATGTTTTGCTAGTTGAGCTTCACATGATATTTAAACTGTCACTAGTAACTTTGCTACCTCTGTTTTAAAACAGATTTCCAGAGATCATTGAACAGAATTCAGTGTGCTTTAATTATGTACAGTCAGGATAAGTCTTCTAAAGAACTTACTACAAAAAATTGGTGTAAATTAGTATTATTTTTAAAAAGCCCAAAATTTTATTTCTTTACTTCAATGTTATATTGCAGTCTTTAAAGTAATTGTGGTATTGACCTGATGTCATAGTTAAGCAAGAGCATGGTTTGGCATTGCTTACTCAACGTTTTGACTTGGCACTTTCATCATAGTTCAAGGAGGATCTTATGTCCTGAACTTTCTTTGGAGAGGAAGATGCAGAGGGTTTTTTTCAGGTCTGCTTATTTCTAAATATATGTGAGGGTGTATTTTTGTGTATGCCATATCTAAAATTTTGCTGCAGCATAGTCACATGAGGAAGTCTTGCATCACTTTTGTCCAAATACGTTGGCTTGGCTTATTTTTGAGGGCTTTCATCTACAGAACTATGTGATAGAATTCTTGCTTTAAGTGCAGAGAAATTATCAACCTATAAACCAGTTGTTCTGGAAACTACCTGTAAAATGTAGTCTACAAAATAACCTATATTTGAAATGTCCAGAACAGCTTTTTGCACATCTGGTGATGTGCTAGAAATTTGTATAATGGGCAAGCTGACTTGGAAATGGTACATGGTTAATTTAAAGGGGTTTCTGCTTTGTCAGGCAAGTCCAAGTAATTTTTTCTTTACTTATTAAACTTTTAAAATATTATAAAACAGTATCTCCTTCTGCTGTTGTTTGAGGTGTGCAGAAACTCCAGGAGACCTCTGGAATTCTGTCATGACCAACATTCGTATTTGAAGGTTTCTGCTACAGAAAATATTTTTCTCCTAAGTTGGTAAAAATTTGGAAGAAAAAAGATGTTTTGAGACAAAATGCTTCTGTTTGGTTCAATGTATTCAGCCACAAAAATTACCCACAAAAATGACCAAAATCTTAGTGAAAGACTTCTGTGAGGAAATAATCACATGTTTTTTTCAGGCTTGTGAGCTTACCTTGGCAGTAAGTTTTTAACATAGGTTCAAATGGTGCATCTACTGTTGACTTATTTTCTTGGATACTGAAACACATTCACAGTTGATGGTTTGTTCTTTTTCAGAAAGACTACAAGAAAACAGGAGAAATTGACCCTACATCGGTGATGACTCCGAAGGACCCTGGAGACATTCCAACGTTTGATGAATGGAAGAAGAAAGTCATGGAAGTGGAGAAAGAAAAGAGTAAGTTTGAAATTCATTGGTTTGGTCTAAATACAGACCACTTTCATCTTTGATTAAATCATATTTGACTAGTGAAACTGTTTGGAAAGCAGCCTGGGACAGAACTACATAATTAATAGCAGTTACTACATGAAAATGGTGAGCAGAAGTTCCCTGAAAGTGAAAATGCTGTTTGTGTTTGTTACAGTAGCAATATTTTCTTGTTCCTAGGTCAGTCAATGCACCCTTCTGCAGTTGGTGGGCAGCATTCCACAAAAAAAGTCCAGAAAAACAGAAATAACTATGCCTCTGTAGAGTGTGGTGCCAAGATTTTGGCAGCAAATCCAGAAGCAAAGGTAAGCATTTTCTTATTATTGTGCGTTCTTTCAGTTTACTCTTATGCAAGAAGCTGTCCAGAGTGCACTTAGGTGAAACTGAACACTGAAGTAATCTTTTTATGGTCAGGTTCATTGTGATTTTTGACTTATAAAAAGTGGATCATAAACTAAGGTGAAGGTGGAGCAAGGTCTGCTTACTACAGAAACAACAGGTTGTATTAAACAGCTCACCATAGTAAATAACCTGTGATTGTCCCAAAGTAGCACAGCATACTGTCTCCTTAGATGTTGTGAGACTTGGCAGTAGTCTAAACAACTCATATGAAACTTGTTTTTGGAGAGAAGGGAAAACCCCTCGATGCTGGGTTAGTATCAACCATACAATTTAAAATACTAATTTTCTTCTTTATACAGAGCACTTCAGCTATTTTGATGGAAAACATGGACCTTTATATGCTAAATCCTTGCAGTACTAAAATCTGGTAGGTTACTGAGCCTTGCTTGTATGACAGGAGTGGTTATAATTTCCCACTAGATGGGACTGTGTGTATCCTGTGGGAGTGATGTGACCTTTGTGTTGCTGCCTAATTTATGTCTGTAAGGAACATTCATGGATTCAGCACTAGATGCTTTATGATGTCCCCCCACAGAATTCTGCCGCTGGTGTTGAGAAGTAAGATTCAGGGGATAACTTAGGATTGCACTTTATTCACTTCAGTATTTATAGGTTTTGCATGATTATAATATTACAGAAGAGAGTCCCAGTGAAGAATTTTATTTTTTTCCCCAGCTGTCAATTACTTACAGGACACAGGATGAGAATTTGCCATATAACAACTGATGTTTCAGGTGTGGTTTAAATGATGCTTGCTATCCTTGGGTGTTAGTTCCATGCATTGTTGTCTTTGAGTACTAGATGAAGGAAGCTCTTGGAGGTGTAGGTGGTGTCAAGTTACTGAGCTAGATAGGCAGGTAAATGTCACTGGTGACTTTTGAAGGGAGCAGCAAATGATGCCTCTATATTGCACAGCATTTCCATAGTGTTCTTTTATACCTAGTGAAGTATGCACTAACAAGGTAAAGGACTGAGGACTGCAACAGCAGAAGGCAAAGTGCTTTGCTTTTAAAGATTATTTCCTGTTTGTCTTCAAGGTTCGTTATTGAGCTCTGTGAACCAGTCCAAGTAAAGCAGTTCGACATTGCAAATCATGAATTATTCTCTTCCACTCCTAAAGACTTTCTGGTGTCTATAAGTGACAGGTATGTTGTCAAAACTCACCCTTCTGAATGGAAAATGAAAGAATGATTATTAGATGGATGGCTTCATAAAACATGCTCTGTGTATGTCTCTTATTATGCAAAGAGTAATTGTGAAATTATAGGGGTATTTTTGGTGTGTATTATCAGTTAAGGCATGTTTTTCCATTGAAGGGACAACTGTGAGGTCCTAGAACATGTGCTTTGAGTTCTTTCCATGCTTCCTGTAACTTTGTTTTTTTAATTCTGATGTGTGAAAAAGAAGATACCTAACACAATGCATCCAGAAAAACCCCACTTTCTTCTTCAGTGCTTAAAATGTGTAGACTCTGATTTTCAACACTTGATCTGTTGTCTAGTTCTAACTCTGTTTTGCTCACTTTTTTTTGCTGCTTGCTTTCAGTAATATTTACAACCTACCACTTAGGTGTCACGTTGTTCTGTGTTCATCTGAGGTGACTGTTTTCCACTCCAGAGCCTTCACTCTGCAGGCTGGCTGAATTTCACTAGTTGGATCCAGTATAGGGTTTCATGCTTCAAGGACTTGCACACTGTTTTTACTGTGTGAATAGATAACTGCTGAGGTTCTGTATTAGGACTAGCTTTATCTTGTGACTCCTCTTTCCCTAAAACATACATTGCTGCTATCTTGCAACTGAAAGAAAAAGGAAAACTTTTCGTTGACAGTAGGTTCTTTCATTTATTTTAGCTGATTCCATTGTTTCTTTTCTAGGTACCCAACAAACAAATGGATTAAATTAGGTACTTTCCATGCCAGAGATGAGAGAAATGTCCAAAGCTTTCCTCTGGATGAACAGATGTATGCAAAATATGTTAAGGTGAATTAACACTCCAAAAGCTTCTCAGAAAGGAAGGGTTTGTTGTGCTTATTCTGTATAATAGCATCCAGAGAACTATGTTACCAAAGCATGTCTTACTATGAATTGTGCTAGTTTTGCTAGTGACAGTGGCCCTGGTGTACTAAATCTTGTCACACAATCACAAGTATGCTTGCTGTCTTCCTCACAATGGTGACAGGATCTGGAGAAGCATTTGGTGTCCAAACACATAGCTTGTGTCCAAGGACATACTTAGTTGGTAGCTGAATTAGAATTCAATATTGTCTGGCTTTTTTTCTTACTTGACTTAACCAACTGTCTTCTGAATGTAAGATGATAAGTATTGACCTGTTTTGACTCTCTTTGCTGTACTTGCTTGTGTGTGTATATATATATTATATATATAAAATATATATATATGTGTGTGTATATATATATCACACTCCCTGGAGCACAGATTAAAATATGCCTCTTTTTTTGCTACTTTTGTGCTAATATTCTACTCTGCAGTTCAAAATGAATCTGAAAGAGTAAGCGTTTGAATTCTGGCTCCCATCGGTAGACTCAAAGTGCAGTTTTGCTGTTAGTCAAAACTGTGACTCATGGAAGTTACTTAGATTACTGCTACTGGAGGACTTGCCATAATCTCTCTGCCTTCAGAATAACTAGCAGCAAGCTCTTTGCTCAGGAGCCTCCAAATAAAATTCCATCAGTAACGTGGTACTTGAACTGAGATAATGTGAAAATATTGGGACCTTGTGGAGGCTTGAATTTAAATAAAGTACAAACCTTTTAGCTCCTCTTCAGTGATGTGTTATCTTACAATTACAGTGCTGCCAACAAAAGAAATTGTACTGCTTGATGATAAATGCTTTTGTGAAGTAGCAGCTCAGAATGATAGTTACCTAACTACCCAGAAATCCTGTGTGAGTCACAGCATGAAGATTTAAGTTTTAATTCTGCTTTCTGAGTGAATTAATGCCCTAAGGTAGCTGGAATATTGCTTGTTGCTGAAGTGCCAGGTTTACACTAGGTGCTTCAGCCCTCAGTCTCTTGGCAGATGCAGTGTTCTGCCTTGAGCAGCGTCCACGTTAACGTTTTCAAGAGGTTGTTCTTGCAACATTTTTACTTCATACCACAGAAAGTAAGCAAGCTGAGGTGTGCCTAGGCTGCACATTTTTGAAGAGGCTTTATGATCTTGTATCCAAATTAATGGAATTTTTTTGTAAGAGTGCTTTTATGGGAATAGTTTCATGACCTTATTTGCAGGTCACTTGTTAGTTGTCTCTACATATTGGTTTAAGAAATACGTTTTACACTTGCAAATCAGCTTAGATTAAATAAAGACTAGTGTGTAGCCAAGGTCTGACTAGAAATACATTGATGACTGAAACTTCCAAGTGTATCATCAGATGTTCTATACATTTTCTTCCAGTAGCACTACTATAAATTGAAGCATATTGAATGTGAAGCAGCAGTACATAGTGTGTGCTGTGAAGGAATTTTTTCCTTTGGAGTCACTTTCTGTAATCTGTGCTCTTTAAGGAGGGGAACAAATACACTTATCACTTAACATACTTAAGTATTCTGCCTGCAATAATGCTACCTAGAAAAAATTGAATAACTTGTTAAGTTCATTAATAAAACACTTGTTGCTTGTTAATCTGCAAAGGTACAAGGGCTAAATGACATTTTGCTACCTAAGACAGATGAAGCAGCATTGCAACTTCATCTTTCATATCTTGTCATCTTGGCCAATTACAGTACTGAATTAAACCAACCAAACCTGGAATTGCCTGTGGCATGTGTTCATCCTTTTGTACTGACATCTTTTTTTTTTTTTTTTCTCTCTTCCTTTCTTGCTTCAGATGTTCATCAAGTACATAAAGGTTAGCAAACTCTTCTTTTGGAATGATAAATGCATGGGGCTTGGGGTGTTTTCTGCTGCAACTCATCACTTTAATGCATGGCAAGAAAAATCTTTCAGAGTCTTTTCTGCTATGGGTGATTTGCAGATTTCTTGAATAAAAGATTGGATTCATGTGTTAAAGAATCAGAGTCAAAAGTTCATTTAGGGGTTTAAATATCTTTTGTTCTTTAGGTGGAGTTGATATCGCACTTTGGATCAGAACATTTTTGTCCCTTAAGTCTAATAAGGTAATATCTTAAGCATTTTGCCTTATCTTTCTACCTCTTTGCAGTGAAAAATGAATGTGTTTTAATAACAGTTGGGCAACAATTTCTTGTTATCATAGAATCATAGAATGGTTTAGGTTGGAAGGGACCTCAAGGATCATCCAGCTGCAACCCCCTGCCACAGGCAGGGACACCTCCCACTAGAGCAGGTTGCTCAAGGCCTCATCCAGCCTGACCTTAAACACCTCCAGGGAGGAAGCATCCACAACCTCCCTGGGCAACCCGTTCCAGTGCCTTACCACCCTCACTGTAAAGAACTTCCTCCTAACATCCAGTCTAAATCTCCCCTCTTCCAGATTAAACCCAATCCCCCTCGTCCTAACATTACTAGACCGTGTAAATAGTCCCTCCCCAGCTTTCCTGTAGGCTCCCTTCAAATACTGGAAGGCCACTATAAGGTCTCCTCGAAGCCTTCTCCTCTCCAGGCTGAAGAGCCCCAACTCTCTCAGCCTGTCCTCATAGCAGAGGTGCTCCAGCCCTCTGATCATCTTCGTGGCTCTCCTTTGGACCCGCTCCAGCAGTTCCATGTCCTTCTTGTATTGGGGGCTCCAGAACTGCACACAGTACTCCAGGTGGGGTCTGACGAGAGCAGAGTAAAGGGGGAGAATCCCCTCCCTTGCCCTGCTGGCCACACTTCTCTTGATGCAGCCCAGCACTCGGTTGGCTGTCTGGGCTGCATGTGCACACTGCCGGCTCATGTTGAGCTTCTCGTCGACCCAGACCCCCAGGTCCTTTTCCTCAGGGCTGCTCTCAGCCATTCATCACCCAGCCTGTATCTGTGCCTGGGATTGCACCGACCCAGGTGCAGGACCTTGCACTTGGCCTTGTTAAACGTCATGAGGTTGGCCTGGGCCCACCTCTCCAGCCTGTCCAGGTCCCTCTGGATGGCATCCCTGCCCTCCAGCAAGTCAGCTGTGCCACACAGCTTGGTGTCATATTTACGGCTTAGCACAGTATACAAGCAGATATTTGCAATATATACAGTTACATACAGAAATAGACAAGGTAAAAGGTAATACAGAAACACAACAGCCCTCCCAGAAACCTGAGTCCCCAGGAGGGGCTTCCAACTACCCTTCCACCTTCTCCTACCCCTCTCTACCTTACCCCAGACGTTTCCTTGTGCACAAGGAAGAATGGAGGATCAGCCAGGGGGTTTGAGAAGCAAGTGGATTAATCAGAGAGGCAGAATGTGAGGTTAGAGAGATGCAATCCAGAACCCGGACAGAGAGCAACTACCTTATCTATGTTGGGATTCTTGCTCTTACACCTCTCAGCAAGCCTATGAGTGAAGTAGACATCACCATTGTTTCACTTTGACAGCCTGTAATCTAGTTCTTCTCGCCAAAACATTTTAGCTGGCTTCAAACTAGCACAAGTTATTTGCAAATACTGTGAATTGAAGTAGCTGCCTAACTTAATGTGCTTCACATCTGTTCAAAGAAGCTTTTAATCTTTTGATTCTCCAGTATGTAAGGAATAGTTTATATTTTCAGGGAGGATGTTAGGGAAACAGGAGTGTAAAGCAGCCTTACAGGAGCCTTTGGGGAAGCTGCTGTGTCTCATACCATCCCAGGTACATACAGTTAGCAATATTTGGAAATCAGGACAATTGTGTGTAATTTAGAGAATAATCAGCCTCTCTACTAATTTTAAAAAGAATGTCCAAAGGCAAAGATAGAGGTGTAAAAGCTCATGGAAATCTTAAGAAAAGGAAGTCTATATATGAGTTCAATTTAAAAAGGAGGAAAAGTCCCCAGAATTACTAGAATTAAAAACAGGATTGTGCTTTGGTGCAGCATTCAGTGGGCTTTAGAGACAAAAGTTTGAGAAAACAAGCATACCTCCTGCTTTAGTTTACTGAAAGTAACCATTGCCTATCTATTTGTTACTTATAATTATCAATTTTGTCAAGTAGTTGCATGACTGATTGACTAATACTAGGTATTTATCTTAAAACTTTGTTCCTAGGGTATTTGGTACTAGCATGGTTGAAGAGTATGAAGAAATAGCTGATTCTCAGTACCAATCTGAACGACAAGAACTCTTCGATGAAGATTATGGTAAGCAAACTTCTGCATATTTTGCCATTCAGACATGGCTTCTGCTAGCCACTTGGCTTATTCCCTATGTGTGGGAAATGATTGTTAAATTTACTCCTGGTGTTCACAGTATTTCAGTATTTTTGGGCTTAACCAAGATTTTATGTATTGTAACTCTTCGGGGCGTTACTTTAAAATGCTGGAAATAAGTATTTCATTAACCATTCACTCATCTTCATGTACTGACACTAGCTAAGGATAACTAAAATAATGAGTAGCTCACACAAAACAGCTTTATTCTTTTTGGCCATAGTTTGTTTTCCTGAGATTTAGTGTGATCAATGCTGCAAGCAATTGAGAAGGTTCTTATTTTCGCTTGCAGACTTTGTATTTAAATAAGAGAATCTCCAGCCCTCTCAAGGAGGAGCAGGATAAACTTCATATGAAACTCAGTGAGATGTTGCTGCATCTGTGTCATGAATCCTGGAGAAACAGAAGTTTGAACCCTGAATCTCCTTGGGATTCTTATTGCCTGGAGCTTAGTATTTCAATATATAATTGCTAACCTTTACCTTTGTTTCTGTAGTTTTATGTTCACATTGTCAAATTGACAGTTGAATGACATGTTAAATGTTGAGGCTTTTTTTGTTCATGAAGTGTTTAATTCTTATAGTCATAAATGTTCTTCTTTATACATAGATTATCCACTGGATTACAGTACAGGGGAAGAAAAATCTTCCAAAAATCTCCTTGGTTCTGCTACAAGTGAGTATAATTTATTAGAAAAATTACTGCTGTGCTGGAACAAAATGAGCTCGTTCTAAATGGAGTGAGATTTTTGTCATGCAGCAGCTATGACTTTCTTTTCTGTTGAATTTATTGTGATTCCGATTTAACGGCACAGGAATAAGTAGTAGCAGCTTTGAAGCTGGGGTATCATTCTGAAAGTGTTCTAAAAGTAGAGCTTTCCAGGTCTCTCTCCTTAAGAAACTTCACTTACTGTACTTGAGGATCCTGAGCATTTAAAACAGTTACATGGGTAATGGTAAACCGTTACATGGGGCTGTAACTAACCAGTACTAAAGTGCTGTGGAACTGTAATTATTCACAACTTGGAGATCTGTGCTTAATGAAGGTGCCTTACCTATGGGAGGCAATAGAAAGTTTTATTTGATACAGCTTGAAAGAGAGGGTCAGAGAAGGCTTTAAGTATTGTTGCTTCTGTGCTCTTCAAGAGCTGTATATGTTTTTTGATCAGGAGAACTAATGGTTCTTGACTGTCTGTCATGTTTTTCTTTGGGAAACCTCCCAGGTATAGGGTTAAGAATACTTGAATATTCTTAACTGCTGAATTATTTAGGATACTATTTAGGCTAATTGGATAATTATTTAGGATAATAGGGTAATTTTCCTCTTGTACTCTGCCCTGGTGAGGCCACACTTCAAGTATTGCATTCAGTTTTGGGCATCTTGATAAAAGAGGGATGTGAAGGTGCTGGAGCAAATGCAGAGCACAGTGAAGCTGAGAAAGGGCCTGGAGGAGAAATCTTACGAGGAGTGACTGAGGGAGCTGGGGATGGTTAGTTTGGAAAAGAGGAGGCTGAGGGGAGACCTCTTTGCTACCTGCAGCTACCTGAAAGGAGGTTGTGGAGAAGTTGCTGCTGATCTCTTCTCACAGGCAATTAGTGATAGAACAAGAGCAAATGACCTCAAGCTAACAGGGTAGGTTTAGACTGGACATTAGGAAAAGCTGTTTCCCAGCAAGAGTGGTCAGACATTAGAATGGGCTGCCCAGGGAGGTGATTGAGTCACCAACCTTGGATGTGTTTGAAAGTTGTTTGGATGTGGTGCTTGGGGATATAGTTTAGGCTGCATCTTGTACAGTAGAGTTGTCGGTTGGAATTGGTGATCGTGAGGGTCTTTTCCGACCTGAATGTTTCTGTGATACCAACTGCCAAACAACTTCTTCCAAAGAGTTCTTGCACTGTAGCACTTTTCTTTCTCTCCCAGTTAGTGATGTATATAGATTTGCACCAAAAATAAATGCTGACTGGTCTCAGGCTTTCCTTTTATCCTCTGGTTGATCAGAACTGCAGAGTTCTTTGTTTCTGTTTCCTAGAATGTGGTTGTCACTTGGATCAAAAAGTTCATGGATAGGAATATTGCACAATCTAGTGCAATTATCAAAGGGGAATAGTGGAAAAAGCAATTTATTTTAAACGTTACCCTCTCATAAATGAGAGGAAGCAGCACATTCCTCCTTGACACTGTTTGTCTCCTATTTCTGGCTATTAGCGTTTCTGTCTTGGAGCTGTCTTGATGAGGCATATTCACATGTTCTGTCTGTAAGTGAAGTATTGCAAGGAGGTGTTCTTCTCACTGTCTAAAAAATGCCAAAACTTTTTTTTTTTAGAATGCTAAATCTATGATGAAAAGATTGCAAATGTCTGTTACTGATAATGCTTTAGAAATGCAGCTGAGCACTGGAACGTTGCAGTGATCATTAGTTAGTTCTGGCCGGTGGATGTTGTTATTGATGTCTTTCATCTCTGGCAGGGTAGTCAGTGTTACTTTCTTATTAAAAAATACTGAGTTCTGGGAAGGGAGGTGTGTGCTTTTAGTGTTTGTTTCTTTTTAATATGTGTCTGTGTGGACAAATGAGGTGGACTTCCATCTTGCATTGTTTGTCTTCGTTAGGAAGAAGGTCATCTGAGGAGGAGATAGTGGGCTTCACATCACTGATCTTGTAATAATTATTTTGCAGTATTCTGGTAGTTTGATGCATGAGGACAGTGTTACAAGCTTAGTGTCTTAATTGTAAGTAAAAGTTGGCCAGAGAATTTGAGAAAGTCCAGAGGGATGGACTGTGAGGGGCTGAACAAAACGTAACAGATATGTTTATCCCATTCCATTAGCCTGTAAAAGTTCTATATCATTTGAAGCATAGTTACTGCTCTCTCTTGCTTTCTTTTCCCTCTTTTTCTCCTTCTGTCCTTGCTTGCCTGTCCTCCCCGACACTGTTTGGGTTATTGGCAAGAATACTGACCAGGAGCAGAGAGAGATAACATTGTGTTAGCTGGCAACAGCCCTGGGCTTTGTCCAGTGGGGTCTGGGCTAATGTCTAGTTGTATATGTGCGTACATATATATCTGTCTATGTTTATTACCTTTACTATTTAGCTTACTTTTGTAAATAATCATTTAATTTATACTTTCAAATTCTGGGTAAGTGTGGAAATTTTACTTCTTGAGGCTAAATACCAAATTCCATGTGGTGCAAAACCACCACAGGCAGCTCACTGTTCTTCCTTCTGCTTAGTGCCTTTTGTTTATCGTGGCTTTTCAAAGAATGCAACCCCAGATAAATGATGTCATGCAGGAATGTTGTTTCTGACCTGTTTGGGAGGAAAGGCAGAACCAAGGCTCTGAACAGAGCTTCCTGGAGTTGAAGAAATGTGGCATTTCTACTAAAATGTTTCTCTGACTTCATGTGACATACAGTGCAGATACATGTTGCTGAGTGGGGGAGAAATTAGCAAAATTGGGCCAGTTTTTGCACATCTACAATGAGGTGCTTTTTCCTTTATGGAAAGGAAAAAAGGCTGGCAATGATGTTTTCAGTACAAAGACCAGAGGGTTCACTGTATCTAATACGTATGCTGGTACAGACCAGACCCTCATTGCGTTTCCTTCTCTGAATTTTTATTTAACAGATACTTAAAGTCTAAGCCAGACCTCTGGATACTCACTGTGGTTTTCTTCCAGTTGCCTTAACTGATATAAACTGCGTTCAAGCAGCAGATTGTCAAGTGTAGATACCATCTTCAAATCTTATAATATTATATTTACAGTTGCTACCTTGCAGCTGTATCAGAGCTGACAGTAAGATTGGGGCTTTTGGAGGGAGGCATGATGTGAAATGACAGAGTGAACAGATCTGTAGTTTTCTGTCTATCCTGCTGTGGGTACCCTGTGTTAAAAGGTGAAATTGTCTTTCTCATTCAACAAATGACATCTGTTGACTCACTAGTGCTCCTATGACAAATGATCCAATTTGTCTTCATTAGAACTCCTCTGTTTGAATATCCAAGCTCTAAATTGCTGACTCAGGACCTTCTGCAGTGGTTCATGCACTCAGGTTGTCAGAAAATTCTATGCTTAAATATTCTTCTGTTCATTTTGCTGTTCCTTGGCTTCAGTGAGTACTTCTGATGTTCTAAGGTCTAGCTGGCAAACATTAGATGTGGGGTTTCAGATATAGGTTTCTAGCTTATAAACTTGTCCTTTAAAAGCTATGGCCAGATTCTTTTTGTAATGTCTTTATGCTGTGGTGAATTTAAAGCAAATGTTAATGGAAATAGATTGCTCAGTGGTGCTCTTCTCTGGGCCCTTGGGATACGTTCTGTGAGCAGTTGCTTTCTCTTTTAGATGCTATTCTGAGTATGGTGAATATTGCTGCTAACATGCTTGGAGCCAAAACTGAAGAGTCAACTGAAGCTGAAGGTATGTTTGTTTGTATTTTTTTAGGTGACAGACCTTTTTTATTTTATTGGTTGGAGTTGGATGTTCTGTGTTTAAATGACTTTTTTTTACCCTTTATGATGTACCCAATTAGTGCCATAGAAATGTGTATCCTCCTGACTTCAGAAAAGTGGCCCAAAGATGCCGAATTTACTGAGAAGGAAACCAACACAAATATCTTTGCTCCCTGCGTCTACCCAGCTTCAATTGTAAAGTCTAACATGCAGCTTCTGCCTGGAAGTGTTTTCAGACTATAGCTTTATACAGATAAACCATCAGTAGCACTTTCATTAAGATAGCTTTGAATGATATTTGCAGTAAATTTCTTTCAGCTTAACAACTGAATTAGTGAAAGCCAAACCCACAAAGCAAACCAGAAATCCCAAGCGAACAACAAACCACAAAAAACTCCAAACCAACACTCAAAATCACAAACCGAAAAAAACCCAGTGCTTGAATGTTTATGTTCACATTTTCCTCCTTCCTGCAGCAGGGAACAAAAGTGTGTCTGACAATGTCACTGCCACCCCTGCAACTTCAACAGCTGCACCAAGACTGCCTGAACCAACTCCTGTCCCTTCACCGGAGTAAGTGATTTGTATTGGGGTTGTTTGTGTGTTTTAAAGTGTGCTCTTAGCAGAGAGTAATGTGTGTCAGTCTGGAACCTTTGGCCGTAGAATGCTCAGACATGGTACTTACTGCTTTGAGTTAAAAGTTTGGTGAAATCTGTAGTGTGGTAATGTACTCACCAGGGAAACGTATTCTGACATTTAGGCAAGTGTTAAAACACATCATAAAGGAAATGGGTACAAACAGTAACTCAGGTGCTACTTTCTCAATTGTTTGTACTACTTTGTTTAGAAGAAGTATCTAACTGTACACTAACTGTATCCAAACTGGCCTCTGGGCATTGGAGTTAGATTTGCTAGTTTTCCATAAGGCTTTTGTGGTCTTAGAGAGCAGGTATGTAAAGCTGTTGAAGTAATGTTCTGTCTCTCTTTGGTTGTAGACTTGTTACTACAGATATCCTGCAGATGGATAAAGAGCATTTAATTGTGGATTCAATGAAAGAAAGTCCTATTGTTCAGCTAGTACAAGAGTATGAAGAAGATACAAGCCAATCAACAATAACCTTGCTGCCCAGTGATGATCAGGAAGAAGAGACATCGACATGGTTTGAACTTGAAACAGAAAAGTACTGCTGTGACATGGCAACAGTATGTTGTATTTCCACCTTTTCAGAATACATGTTCAAGTGGTGCTCAGTTGCAGTGGCCATGCATCGGCAGCGTGGTAAAGCTGGAGGTAAACAAGGGCAAGATTATGCTGCTGATGTTCAGCAGCCGCAGGCAGTTCTGACCGAATCTATGCATTCATCAGTAGAGGAGCCTCTGCCTGAGCAAGCAGACAGCAAAGTTGAGAGACTATCTGGAACTCCTGTCACAGTTGACTTCAGCAGTGTGGTCCATGAGGAGATCAGTAATGACACCACAGATTCAATTGAACTGGAACCGAGCCATCCTCAAACTGTCTCTCAGTCTCTCCTCCTAGAAGTTACTTCTGAAGTTAAGCCATTGCCAACCACAGACATTGTGTTGGAGCCTGCAAAAGAAGACGGGGTTCAGGCAGGATCAAGGGTGACTCCCCCAGTGGATGTAGCTGACATCAGTGCAGAAACAGAAAAGGCTGAGAGCTCTGTTGCAGAAGAAAAGCCTATGGCTTCTGAGACCAGCGTAGCTACTGAGGTAAAGGAGATGAGCACAAAAGAGATTGTTGCTACTCTGGTGATTCCAAAGCCTACAGAGATTGTTCTGCAGCCTGAACATACTATGGGCACACTAGCCAGTGATGCTGGGGAAGGAAAGGAAAGCACTCCAGAAGTGCAGAAACCTGTTTTGCCTGTTGTTGAGTCTTCTGTATCTGTTGACACAAAGGAGGAGGATCAGGCAACTGAAGAAGCTTTAATGGCAATTCAAGTTTCAGGAGGACCACAGAGAACAGCTACAGACTTCTATGCTGAACTGCAGAACTCAACAGATCTAGGCTATGCAAATGGAAATCTCGTTCATGGGTCTAATCAAAAGGAGTCTGTCTTCATGCGCCTTAACAATCGCATCAAAGCCCTAGAAGTAAACATGTCTCTCAGCAGCCGTTACTTGGAAGAACTTAGTCAGAGGTGAGTGTGAGGAAAACTGGTAGGAGTCTGCCATATCTAATGGTGATCTTTAGCTGGCTCTTCAAAGGAATGTACACAGAAAGCAGTATAGTAGAGTCTAATATAAATCACAGCAAAAAGCTTTTTGAAAGACTGAAGAGTGCCTAATCCTAGGTATTTGAGCATCTGGACGTGCAAGGGTGGCAGGGCTTCCCTCTCTGTATTTTGGATGCGACCGCATGGGTTGCTTTGAGGAGTAGTGCTGTGGGTTTTTTTAAAAGGATAAAGCATTGCCATGGTGTAAGCACTAATCCTGTCTGTAGTCTTTCTGGCAAAAGGGCACATCCTCCTATCGTTAAACTGAGTGGCAGAGCGCTACAATGCCACCTTTACTGCATTTGTTACTTGCACTGAAATGGCTGTGTTACCTGTAATACCACTTGTTGAAGAGAGCGTGGAGAAGGAGCCAAGACCTTTGTGAGCAATGTAGATATGTTATCTGTAGTGCTCCTTTGCCATAAGAGAATAGGAAAATGTACCTGTTTCAGAAATGGTTCCAAGGAAGGGCTATCTGTTTTGCTTAACTGCTGTGTTGGCCATCTTGGCAGTCAGGGTTGGGAGAGAATTCTGTATAGTGAATTTGAGTAAATTGGTGCCAAGCTCTGAGATGTTGAAATAGGTTTGACTTACCCTTGGGGGGGAAAAAAAAAACCCAAACCAAAACTGAACAAACCTCCCCAAAAAAAATCTTAGGAAGAGACTTAGCTGTTTTATGTGTTTTATGTATTAAAAGGAAATAGCACTCAGTGTTTAGATAATTTGTTTAAGCAAAGAAGTTTCCTGCTGGCACATTCCTCCTTTTCTGGAGACAGTTCTAGTGCTGCAGAGTTTTGTGAATGAACATTTCAGACCTCTAAACTCTCTATTTTTAGATACCGAAAGCAAATGGAAGAAATGCAGAAGGCTTTCAATAAAACAATAATAAAACTCCAGAACACCTCCAGAATAGCAGAAGAGCAGGTATGGTTTGTTGGAGTGCTTAACTGTTTTCCTAATTAGGGAAGTTTACTTTGAGGACAGAATTGCAAGTTGGAGAAATTCTTTCAGTTGAAGATTTTATTTATTTTTCTTTTTTTGCTGCATAGCTGCAGGGTCAGAAACCACATTCCTGCATAACATTCCAAAACATTACTTGATAAGTGAAGCATGTGATGTTGTCAAGAGTGTATATGGCTAATGTTGCCTAAGCAGTTCCAAATGTTGTGTGCAAGTTGTGTTGAAAGCATGGCTGGATAGGTCATGTGTCTGCAGGGTGCCTGGCTGTGTCTGAGAGAATGCTAACTTGGTATGTATGACTGTGTAGGGTGGTGGCAACTTCTCTACTAAATATTAGCATGACCATTAGCATCTACCCTGTGAAGAAAGACAGAGACCTGGAGCTGTATAGCCTTGAGCATGGGAGCTTGATCAGTGTCTATAAATATCTGAGGGGTGGTGTCAAGTGGATGAGGCCAATCTCTTTTCAGTGTTCGGCAGCAGTAAGACAAAGAGTAATGGGTACAAACTGAAATGTAGAAGGTTTCATCGCAACACAAGGAGAAACTTCTTTACAGGGAGGGTGACAGAGCACGGGAACAGGCTGTCCAGGGAGGGGGAGGCTGTGGAGTCTCCTTCTCTGGAGACTTTCAAAACCTGCTCGGATGCATTTTTGTGCAGACTACCCTGAGTGATCCTGCTTTGGTGGGGAGGTTGGACTTGATCTCTGGAGATTCCTTCCAACCTCTAACATTCTGTAACTCCTTCTTAACACAGGATCAGCGGCAAACAGAAGCCATCCAGCTGTTACAAGCACAGCTCACCAACGTGACACAGCTGGTTTACAACCTGTCAGCAACTGTGGCAGAATTAAAACGTGAGGTAAGTACCCATAAAGTTACTGCATAAATGTATGTCATTTTGAAGAGGCCTGGGGTCTTGAAATGAAGTTTGAGAAGTCTGTAGTGCTGGTTTCAGCCTACTTCTGCAGCCAGCCAAGGAAAGAGGGGAAGATTTGAGTAGCTTCATCTGTTTGCGCACCTCAATGCTGGCAGTAGTTTCTACTACACTGTACTGCTAGCCCCATGATTGTAATCTGAACATTCAAGATACCATATTAGTCAGGATAACTTAATATCTCAGACTTCCTGTAGTGCACTGGAATATGATACTGTTCTGTGAAATGGCTGTAATGACATTAGAAGACCAGTCACTGACCTAGGAATGGCAACAATGGGATTTGTTGCACATTTTACATGTCTGAGGGACTGGTAAAGTTCATGCCTTAAGAACTTCTCTGACACTTGCTGCATTATATAAGCAGTTGTATTTCATGACTTTGTTAGCTTCAGTTAAATGGGATGCTTAGCAGTGTCCAGCAGTTACATTATTTACATTTTAACAGATGCTTGCCATAGGAGGTTTAGTGTGCAAGAGTGCACTGGCCATTACTAGAAATGGGCTGTAACAGCAGATGAGTTTGTGGAGGGTTGAACTCCTAGCTACTGAATGAGAGCCTCACGTGGTTATGGGACCTTTCTGCTTTCTTCTTCTGGCTGTTGTATGTTGTTTGAAATTAGGGGAATCTTGGCAACAATATTAGGAATATATTCTCTCAAACGTTTTGCATTCTCCTGCCCAGGATTTTAAGCTGTACCATAAGCATGGTTTTTGTGTGTGTGTGTGCATGTCATCAAAGACAGTTGTGAAATCCTCTGCTGTTACTGCCCATGGTTTTTAGCCTTCAGTTCTTGAATGCTGTGCAGCCAAAAGACTACATCAGCCCTCTGAAAAATTCACATTTGTACAAGTGTGTAGTGAAGCAGAAGGAAAGCAACTTGAGAACATGCCAGTTGTTTTCTTTTGAAGATGTTAGCCTTTTAAACCAGAATAATAGTGCCACTGAATTATTTCATGTCTTTAACAACTGTATCACATTCTTCCAGGTTTCTGATCGCCAGGCTTACCTTGTGATTTCTCTGGTTCTCTGCGTCATTCTGGGCTTGGTGCTTTGCGTGCAGCGGTGCAGAGGCACTTCTCGGTTCTGTGAAGATTACCTCTCAAAAATTCCCAAAAGTAATAACTACCCCAGCCCCAAAAGGTAATGTATTTCTGTTTGAAACTTAATCATTCCTGCAGCTTTAATTGGTATTTCATTTCCAGTAGTAAAAGTCATTTCCAACCTAAACAGTTCTGTGTTAAGTCTACTGGGACTACCACATCTGACCTGCACCAGATTATAGCCCTGCTCTGGCAGGGGGTTTGGACTCAGTGATCTCTGGAATGTCCTTCCAACCCCTAATATCCTCTGATCCTGAGATCTGCTTAAATTCTGACTCATCTTACTGCAAACTCAAAACTGATGGCATTAAAGCCACTACTGCTCCATAGAGGATTCTCCTCTCCTTAGAAGTATTTTGTGGCTGCTATGCTGCACGTGCCTTGATAGCTTGCTGCAAATACCTGGTACTGCACTTGCCAATCTGTCTTGGGCACCTCAGCGAGTAATTCTGTGCTTCTGTCAAAGATGTTTCTTAATGAAGAATGTGTTTAACACAGTCCTGAGAAATGCATGTTTATGAAACCTTTGCATCTCTTTCCTAGGTGTTTTTCCTCCTATGATGATATGAATTTGAAAAGAAGAACTTCACTTCCACTGGTCAGGTCACAGTCTTTCCAGCTAGCTGGTAAAGAAGGTATTAGTGACATACTGTACATCTGGTCTCTACTGTTACTCTTAGTGCTTTACAGTGTGTGTTGCTGCTGAGTGTGTGAAAATGGAATTGAAAGTTAATGTCTAAGTGCACTGGATTATAGCAGTGCATGTGTATGTTCTGTAGGACAAGGTGGTTCATGAACAAGTTAGCAGGTGCTCACAGGACTATGCAACGTTATGCTCAAGCATTGAATGTGGTCTTTGCTGTCATTTATACTCTATAGATGTTTTCTTGGGGTTAGTAGCAATTCATTCAGGCATTTGGGGCCATTAAGTTTGCAGAAAACGGCATTGTAGGTTTTATTCTGGGGTTTTTGATGTTGATGTGGGTTTTTTTTGGAGGTTTGGTGTATGTTTGTTTTTTTTTAATGTCAGATATGGGAAGTCTGCGCCAACTCTAAGTAGTCACAATAGCCAGTCTTTGGAACTTGGCAGATACTTAGGATCTGAATTTGCTAACTCTGCCAGGCAAATTTAGGCAGTTTATCTTGCCTTGAGCATAAGGAATGATCTAGTTGTTTTGATATTCATGTTAAACTTGGGACAACTGAACTTTCATTTCTTAGACCATGATTATCATGCAGAAATGTTGCACGATACAGTAAACTTCCACATCAACAGCTGATGCTGCTTTTCTGGGTCTAGCAAACTTGCCTCACTAGCTTGTACTGGGAATCAAGCTGCTGAATTGGGAATATGTTACTCTAGGGAGGAGCTGAAGGCATAGACTTTGTTGGTTTGGGTTGTTTGGGTTTTTTTTCCCTTTTCAGTACCACATTGTTGTTGTGTTGTTCTTTGGGATTTTTTTGTTTGGGTTCTTTTTTCTTTTTCTTAATTCTCCTCTGCTTCAGCCTGGAAGAATGATTTACAAAGCACTGATGAGGGAATGCCAAGCTGGTCTCATGTCAGTCTGAACATCTGTGTCCTTGATAGGTACTTGTGCTTCTAGTATCTGTCCTGTCCTGGGCAGGCTGCACATCAAACACACTTATATTGGTAACAGCTTGTTTTCGTAGAAGCTAACGTGGTGACTGCTGTTCCTTTTCCTCAAAGGATGTTCTCTCCTGTGGCCTAATCAGGAGGTCAGGCTTTCCCAAGTGTCTATCACTGACAGCTGCCATGGCAGCATAGAGAAATTCCTCTGTGGTGTTGTCTTCACTTTCAGCGTTGGTGCGTTTTGCCTCCGCTAACTTAATGGCAGTAAAAATGTGTGCCATAAGTGGAGCACTTTGTCATGCTGTTCTTTAGAATTGTAGTGTTCTAGAGCTGGCAGTGTCAGGACTGCTAAATTTATGTTCCCTCTCTTACAGTGGATCCAGAGGACCTGTACATTGTGGAACCCCTGAAGTTCTCCCCAGAGAAGAAGGTAGGGTGGCTATGAGGAGGGCAGGCAGAGCTGAGTGTGTTTCTGCTGGCAGGTGATGCAGATCTCAGCTGCTCTACCCTGCACCATTTCTTAGACTTGGGTTTTATGCTCTGCCTGCCTTCCAGAACCTAACTGTTTCTCTTTCTGTTTGTGGTTTCAGAAAAAACGTTGCAAGTACAAAAGTGAAAAAATAGAGACTCTTAAGCCAGCAACAGAGCCTCTGCATCCAATAGCCAATGGGGACATTAAAGGAAGGAAGCTGTTTACGAACCAGAGGGACTTCTCTAACATTGGGGAAGTTTATCACTCTTCTTATAAGGGTCCTCCATCCGAAGGAAGCTCCGAAACATCATCACAGTCTGAGGAGTCTTATTTTTGTGGCATTTCAGCATGTACAAGTCTGTGCAATGGACAAACCCAAAAGACAAAAACTGAGAAGAGAGCTATAAAACGAAGACGGTCGAAAGTTTCAGACCAAGGGAAGCTCATAAAAACTTTAATACAGACTAAGTCGGGGTCAATGCCAAGCCTGCATGACATTATGAAAGGAAACAAAGATATAACAGTGGGAACACTTGGTGTAACGACAGTGTCTGGACAAATCTAAACCTAGCTGAACTTCTCAAATAGGAGAGTGTTTGTTCATTTGAGAACAGTCTGTGGTATTCTGTGGGAGGACAGTGGGAGACGAAGAGCTCAACTAATTGGAAAGTATTCAGAAATTTGGTTTCTGTCTTTTTAACTTGATGGGATTGTGTCAATCTTGGCTATAAGCTGCAGCTTTACAAGGCTGATAATTTCCTATGAGAACAGCTTGGGGGGAGGGGAGAGCAGGGTTCATTTTATAAAGGTTTTTTCACAGTTCCTAGGGCAGAGATTTTTTTGAAACCCAGTTTGTTGGGTGGAATAGGGATAAAAGCCTAATCCTCTTCCTTTAGCTTTGTTCCTATTTCTTGCACCTTCCCATATTTATGTGCCTTTTGTCTATTTATAATGCCACTGGAAGAGGGGAGATAAGAATTGTTTGTCATTTGATTTATTTTGTAATTTCTCTAGCTTTTTTGAAGATACAACACTACAGTGCTGTAAAGGGACATGTGTTGGCCTTCAGCTGGACTCAGTAATGTGGACTGGATACTGTAATAATGCTAGTGGTTGGACTTGCCTGGCTGGATTCTGGTTTTGCAAACTCTGTTGAGGAAAATACCTCACTAGGGGTGGTGATCATGTCTATTCCCACCTTCCTGTACAAATTGGAGCCGGAGTGTGATGTACTCAATGAACAGCCATGGCTCTAGGATTTCCTTCCTGTGTGTGGTGGGATCTTAGGTCGCTGAATGCGTTTGTTATCCAAACTGTCTGCTGTACCTCTCTGAAATGAAGGGAATGGGGAAGGCTCACTGAGTCTCTGCTGAAAGTCCAGGAACATGAAGATGAGCTGTGGCAGCTGGACTCTTCTCTGAGCCAGCTCTGGATATGTTGAGTTTGCAAAGCCTTGAAGTCTGACCGGTCAGGCTGGTTTCAAGTGGGTATTTCCATAACGTTTGCTTTTGTATTGGCTAACAAATGTGCAGTGTTTGTGTGGTTGGTATTTTCATATCCAAGGGTTTTTTTTTATTATTATTATTTTGACTGTGACTGTATATTTGGATCCTATAGGATGTGTGATTGCTAAAACGTTGAGTGTGTATCCGAGTGAGTGGAACAAAAGGTTATTCCTTTTGACCGGTGTTACAGGTTCACGTTGTAGAAAAGAAGTTAACTTATTGAGCACTTTTAGTGATACCCTTTTTAACAAATCTAAATGCCTTTCCTGGGTATTGTACGTAATGTGACTTATTTAAAGCCTTTGTTTTTTTCGCTGCTTTCTTGTTAGTTTATGAATACTTTAAGGTGATGTACTTTTGGAGTTGATCTGCACAATTAGCCAGTCGGAGCACATGAGCCGGACATGTTGAACAGGAATTCAGAAGAGTTTCAAACCTGGATGAGGAAAATACACACCACCTGAGTGCAGCATACAATGTTGTGGAACAAGAGTATGTAACTACAGAGCTGTAGTGCCATTAGAAACTGTGAATTTCCAAATAAATCTGAACACTTTGTCTTTCACTTCCTGGTATTTTTGCTTTGAAAAGAAAACCTGTGGCTTCAGTTCTTTGAGAAGTTCTAGTCTTTGAATTTCAGTCCAGGACTAGGACTGGAGGTCTTTTAGGTCACAGTAAGGGGTTCATGAACTTATTTTCAGCCTAGATGTGTTTGGCTTTTGAAAGTAAAAAAGGGAGGTGGGGCCAGGGAAGCTGAAGGCTGAGTCATGATGTCTTTGAAAGTTCAGAAATCATGGCCATGTACAACTGCTAGGAGAGGCTCCAGAAGGTGTTAGGTCACATCTTGACCTAGGCTGTCCTTAGAAGTAGTACTTTCTGTGAAAATGACTGCATGAAATCACCTCCTGGCACTCTAAGATTTGTGAAGGGTATAAAAAGCCATTACAAGAAACTTATCAGCTATTTCAAACCAGAGTTTTCAGCTTTTCCTAAGTTATTTCTAACAAACGTAGCAGCCAAATTCACCAGCCTAAACCTGCCCTTTCTTGCTTGAGTGTCTTGAGATTCTTTATCGTAGTGCAACGATTTAAAAAGTGCCTGAATGTGGGGTTTTCTGGGGTGGGGGGGATGTTTTAGGTACATAGAGGTGGGGTGTTTTTTTGTGGTGTGGGAATTTTTGATCTACTGACCTTCCTCTTGATATGTCACTTGTAGGAAGTGTGTTTTCCTTGACAGTCAATGAACTGTTCTCAGCAAGAAGCAGCTGAAGCTGGACATGTCTGAATTCTTAACCCATCTTCACCACCTAGTTATGAACCAAAGACTGTCAGAATATGCTGATAGGTGTAGAATGAGGCCAAACGAGCTGTGATGCAATATGCAGGCAAGAAATGTGTCATAGAGGTTTATTTCTGCTTCATTGTAGCTGGCCTGTACGCATTAGATGCGTGCCTATTTGGTTGTGAAACTGAACTTGGTTGTGGTCATATATTTATCAGTTGCGTAGTGTGAGAATATGAGGGGACAGGGATGGTTGCTGTTCCTGGAAGCAGCAGTTCTGTGGATGGCCAGAAACTCTTGCTCATCCTTCTCTGTTTTGCTGTAATGGACAACTTCTCACTTCATCCTGCATCTGTTTGCTTCCTCAGCTGGATTGCTCCAAGGCACTGGGGAGCAGTCCTTGAGGTTCACTTGGAAATTCACATCTGAGGAGATTAGCAACACCTCTCAGTGCTTCCTCACAGAGGAATGCTTTGTGTTTATAAATGCATCCCCATTCTCTCTCAGGAAACTGGTATTTGGCCTTGAACTGAAATAGCTTCTTGCTGGCACTCTTCTGCCGATGTGATCCAGTTTATACCTTTAGATGTTTGTAAGGCAGGTTGTGCACGTTTAAATTCCAAGCACGTGTTCAAATATGCAAGTTAACCATTTCAGATGTGAAATGAAGTGCCTTCGAAAGCAGTCCTTTAATACCTGCTGTCTACAACTACCTGAAGAGAGGTTGTGGCTAGGTGGGGATTGGTCTCTTCTCCCAGGCAACCAGCAATAGAACAAGGGGACACAGTCTCAAGTTATGCCAGGGGAGGTCTAGGCTGGATGTTAGGAGGAAGTTCTTCACAGAGAGTGATTGGCATTAGAATGGGCTGCCCAGGGAGGTGGTGGAGTCACCATCCCTGGAGGTGTTCAAGAAAAGCCTGGATGAGGCATTTAGTGCCATGGTCTAGATGACTGGATAGGGCTGGGTGCTAGGTTGGACTGGATGATCTTGGAGGTCTCTTTCAATGTGGCTGACTCTATGATTCTACCACTTGCATGCTCTATCTTAAAAAATGAGTGTTGTAAAGGGGTTCAATTTAAATTTTGGGGAGATCTGAGGCTGATTTGATTATTATTAAATAATTTATTAATATATACAAAAGTTTCCCCAAACTTATATACAATAAACCCACACAAATCCTTTGTACACTGTTAGTGAAATCACTCTACAGAATGTCTATTTACAGTTGAATTAAACAATTTGGTATAGGTTTTAGAGAAGCTCCAGTTGCTCAAATCAGAGAGTCTTGTGGCAGAAAGTGCCACTGGTGGAGTCAATAAAGGTCCTTTGCAACTTGAATAAGAGAGTTTAAATACTCACAAATCGGAGTTTTAGTATCTGTGGTCCCCAAATATAAGATGAGGGAAGTCACGGAGTTGATTCCCGTGGGGATAACAGTTCTTTGGGTTCTGGGGCGCGCTGTCTCAGAAGATCAGATCGAAGCAACAGGTGAAGGTGGCGAGCTGCCGGGAACGCCTTGCTTGATCATCCACTGATCGATGCAGGCTGACGTGGGACAAAGGCAACAGCCTCAGGCAGAAGTCAGACGGGCGGAGAATAGAGAGGGTGTCGAAAGGCAAAAGCCAAAAGGCAAGAGCGAAGGCATGGCCCAAAGGCAAAATGAGGATCCCTTGTTTACTTAGATTGCCCCATTTATAAGCAATGTATCGAGGTTGCTGGGTTTGTCGGCCATAGCACTGTCCAACAGGCTTCTGGCAGCAGGCAGGGACATTACAAATTTGGAAAGGTCCACAGGTGCGGTACCCCCAAATATGGGAAGAGCATGAGTGAGCCACTCACTAAGCATGTGAGCTTATGCAACGTGACTACCACGTGGGCCCTGAGCAGCCCAGACATAGTTTGCCAGGCCCATTGTCCCCCATGCACCTTCAACGTGTTTTGCCTCTGTCTGGGGTAGGCAAGCATGTCCAGGCAGGGCAAAAGCAAAGCGAGAAGTAGAAATAAGCCTATTTTTCGGGCCTACAGCCCCTCCGTGACAATGAGCATGACTTACATTTAAAATGTTGCTGCCTTCTGTGGAGGTGGTGGAAGCTCCCATTCCTGGAAGTTTTTAAGGCTAGGCTCAATGGGGCTCTGGGCAACCTGATCCAGCATGAGATGTCCCTGCCCATGGCAGACGGGTTGGAATTGGATGATCTTCGAGATCCTTTCCAACCCTGACAGTTCTGTGATTCTGTGAGTATCAGCAATAAATCTTGTCATGTAACAAAACCAGGAAACGTGTCCTGGAGTCCTGTATACCCCAAAATTCCTCTCCCTCTGTGGTTTGAATGGGAGAGGAAAAGGCACGAAAAGACCTGTTTTCCCTCCCTGCCCTGCAGGCGTGAAGCGGGGGAGCAGGGGGGACCCTTACGGCACGAGGGGTGCCCCGTGCAGTGTCCACGCTGGAATTGGGCTGGGGATTGGCTGTGGTCTTCGTGCCTAGGAAGTGGTAACTCAGCTCTTCGTCTAGGAAGGGTATAAATATTGGGGGGACTTCCCACCTTGGGGTTCCTGCCTTAGAGTTCTCCCCCACCTGGATAGCTTTTTCAGAAGGAGCCCCTGGCGCTCGGAAGGATGGCTCTGAAGGACGGGTTCCACCTTAATCACCTTAATGCAGCTTTATAGCCCTTAACGACCCTCGGAGGCTTCTGAAAGACAGCGAAGGGACAAGCATCTGGACCACTCTTCCTTTCAGCCAGCCTGACTCACCTGTGAGTAACTTTGGCTCAGCCTTATATTAATAAGGGGGACATCTATATTTAATAGCTTAAGTCACTTCCAAAATACTCAAATCTACCTACGGTATCCTTGTAGATCTTCTCAACCAACTGAACCTGCTAATTTAAACTAAACTAATTTCCATATATAGTTTTGGGGGTGGTTTTGGGGAAAATAACTCTATTTTTCTATAAATTCCTGACTTGGCCACATTCATTTCCTGCCTCCACGACAACATGCCGTGGGAATAAGGCATACCTTAAATGAGCTCTGTGGTGAGAACGTGGCTTGAGGCCACATGGCTTCCAGTTCTTGCTGGCAATGTGACACGTGCCATCAGAGGCAGGTAACAGGCCAGAACCTTCTTACTAGGGTTCCTGTGATTCCAGACTTCTGAAAGTGTATCCCAAATCTGAGGAGAGAATAGCTGATGTCATGGGCTGTGTAGCTTCTCTTTCCTGAACACTACTGTTACTAAGAAATGCTGCCTTTGGGTCAAGAAGAGCCTGTGTGGATTCTGCTGGCGTGATGTGGAGCAAAGGCACTGTGCACCCTGCAGGCTTTTCCAGTACTTTTCAGTGTCTGGCTAGTGGAAACTTGGGTCCTAGGGTGAGAAATGTCAGCGTAGGTTTTTGGTGCTGGGTGGCTGGAAATGGCTGTTGGCACAATGACTGCTGTTAATAGAGCACAGCTATCGCAGAGTCGCTGGTGCTACATGGCAGCCAAGGAGACATTCCTCTTCTCCTCAGGATGTTACCTGGCTGTTTCAGCTGTGCCTAGGTCTGCACTTCCCAATCAAAGCATGCGCTATGCCTCAGCTGCTGAGAGCCAGCACACAGGGGAACCAGTGGAGCTGAGTGTGGTGTGGCAAACAGAGTGCTCATTCTGGCAGAAGTCTGAAGCCTGAACCACAGCTTCCTCCTGCTGCTGCCTTGCTGCTCTTAACTACTTGTAACTCCTTTTCTTAAAAAACAATTACACCACCAAACAACAAAAGACTCTTAAAGTCAACTTCTTATTGCTTAGTGTTATCTTTTCATGTGGGCTCTTGAGTAATTTTTTACTTCCACTTTTATTAATCTCACACTGACTTCAGCTTTCAAGAATCAGATCTTTGGTGAAATCGAGTCTCATGTATGCGATCTTTGCATGAAGAGAATAGCTTCTAATGAGGACAGCTTATAAATCTCCTGTGGTGTGGATGTTTAAAAGGAGGGCCTAGTCCACCTTGTGATAACACATAGTAAGGTTGGAGAGCTGTCAGTATCAAATACAAAGAAGTCAGCATGTGTGTGAAGTCCTGATGATGGCATCCTCACAGTCCTTGGGCAGGTCAAAAAAACCACATAAAGGATCATGAAGGCTTCCATGGGGGGATGGGTAGTCACAAACACACACTCTGAGTGAATTGCTAACCTTGTTTGCTAAAATAATGTATTTTGGATTTCTATTCTGATGCTTCGTGTGTACAGCTCAATGTTTGTTAAAAGTATGCAAACCGCCAGCTGGGTGGTAGCAGTAAGTAGAGAACTCGACTAGAAGGCATCTTTGTGGCTTCTGCTTGTGTCAAATGTGAGATGAAACAAGCTGGAACAGCTCAGCGTGCTTCACTCGAAGTGGAACACGTTTGTGTTGCATTATTTGGAACAACTAAAACCCTGACCACAAAGTGCTGTGGGTAGGCCACGAAGCAGCACATGTCTCATCTGGAAACCCTGAGTGTCAAACAACATCAGGTGCTGCAGAAGGCATTGCTGGGGTTTGAAGCAGCTCAAGGGGAACTTGTCTGCCCTGATCTTGTTCAGACACAACATCTTAGCTCAGGAAGGGATAGCAAAACTCATGAGTCATTCTTATACATCCCCTCTCTAATTCAAGAATAGGAATTTGATAAGAAGCTACCAAGGAGCTTTCTGCTGCCTTACTGCAGCCTCACTGCTGTCTCTTCTGTTGGATACGTAGCCTGGGAACTACAGCTGGTCTTTCCCATGCTATTTTTCATTAAAGTCACTGATTGGGTCACAGATTAGAGCTGTGGCTTTTGGTAGGGAATGGAGATTCTGCACTTGGTGGACCTAGAAATGGAAAATAAACGTTTGGCATCTTGAGGCTTGTTTTTCCCTTTTGTTGGGCTGGACAACACCTAATCTCACATAGAATCACAGAACTTTAGAGGTTGGAAAAGACCCAGAAAGATCATCTAGTCAAATTTTCCTGCCAAAGCAGGATCACCTAGAGAAGGTCACACAGGAATGCACCCAGGCTGGTTTTGAAAGTCTGCAGAAAAGAAGGCTCCACAGCCTCTTTAGGCTGCAAATTCAGTGCTCTGTCACACTCACTGTGGAAGAAAAAGCTGCTTTTCCTTAGGTTTATATGGAACCTCCCATGCTCCAGCTTGTCCCACACACAGACAAGAGGCAAAAGTAACACAAACTCCCCCTCTGGGCTGAGATAAGGAGTTTAATAAATAATCCAATGCACAACTACCTTTGCAAACAGGGTAAGAGCAGCAAAATGCAGAAGCAGCAGCAGAAGTCAGCGACCACCTACAAACTAACTGACCCACAGCCAGTCCAGCAAAAAAGACCAATAGCCCCAAAGAGGAAACCAGAAGCAGCAACTAGGCACAGGAAGCCTCTCATGTTACAATCTGAACTTCAAGCCCCGTGATACCTTGCTCCAGCCAGCACTTGCATTTGAAAGCTGGCATGGTAGCCTGGGCTGCATCAAGAGAAGTGTGGCCAGCAGATCGAGAGAGGTGTTTCTCCCCCTCTACTCCACTCTGGTGAAGCTCCACCCAAAGTACTGCATCTAGTTCTGGAGCCCCTGTTACAAGAAAGATCTGGATGTGCTGGAACTTGTCAAGAGAAGGGCCATGAGGATGGTCAGAGGGCTGGAGCTCCTCTCCTATGGAGACAGACTGAGAGTTGGAGCTGTTCAATCTGAAGGCTCTGAGGAGACCTTATTGTGGCTTTCCAGTATCTGAAGGCGGCCTACAGGAAAGCTGGGGAGGGACTTTTTAGGATGTCAGGTGACTGGAGGGAATGGAGCAAAACTAGAATTGGGTAGATTCAGATTGGATTTAGGAAGAAGTTCTTCACCATGAGGGTGATGAGACTGTGGAAGAGGTTGCCCAGGGAGGTGGCGAAAGCCTCGTTCCTGAAAGCTTTTAAGGCCAGGCTGGATGTGGCTCTGAGCAACCTGATCTAGTGTGAGGTTGTCCTCACCCATGGCAAGGAGAGGTTGGAACTGGATGAGGTCCGTTCTAGCCCTAGCAATTCTATGAGAGCATCATGGTGTTATCATCAGCGGATTCAACTTGACCCATGACAGCTGGGGGGCTTAGAGCCTACATCCATCTGCTGGGCCCTCTGTAGACTCACAGCAAACAGGAATCCTTGTCTGCTTTTTCTATTTGTTTGCTGTTTTTTCCCCCCTAGAAAAATGACTGGAAGCAACTAATTAACATCTTTTCTTAGTCGTAATTTGACAGTTACTGCTGAAACATCAAGGTTGTGTACGTGGCTGGTGAACCACCTATAGCTCGAAGTTGCAAACACCAGGAAAGTCACACAAAGGTCCTTTGAGGTTTTGGAGAATTGGCTGATGTGGGTCATTGGTGTCAGGGTGAGATGGGACCACCTGACATCGGCTTTTCATATGCCAAACTGATGCCAAAGGGCCCGACTTTGCTCGGTGGCAGAGGAGGTGTGGTCCTGGTGGAATTCAGTAAGGATCTCAAGGTAGATATCGGACAGTTTTGTTGTTGGGCTCTTTTGTTGTTATTGGGTTGGGTAGTTTTTTGTTTGGGGGTTTTTGTTGTTTTTTTTGTTGGTTTCATGGGCTGAGAATGGCTGCTCCCAAGAAGGAATAAAATTGTCAAACACAGTCCAGACCACACTGGCCAGTAGCTGCAGCTGGCATTTCCCAGGGCCTGAGGCAGAGCGTGGATCCTTCTGAGGCGCTTGCAAATACAGTTCTTGTCAGCCCCTGGGGAGGACAGGAAATCAACAGCTGCGTATTTGCTGTGGCCTTCCTTGCAACCACTGAGCAGCCACAACACCTTGTTCCATTTTTCTCCCATGACCAAGGTATAGTCTGTTAAGAAATGACCTTTTTCTCTCTCAGATGTTCAAGCAGTAGATCACATTAACTCATAGCCTCTCTACCTCATTTCCTTGCTCTTATTACAGATACAAAATGAATAAACTTTTGCTTTCGATTCTGCTCAGTGGTTTTTTTAATGTGAGATTCAAGAGTCTTTGACTGCTGGAAACTGTCCCACTTCACACAGGTTTTTCACATGCTATCTGTCTGTGTCTCATTGGCCATCTACTCTGGACTGGGCCGAGTCGAATGCCTTTGCTGTCCAACAGCTACCACCCTAAGTCCCTCTGAAGTTGAACATGAAATTGCACTATGGGCTCTGGGACAATCTGCAGCTCTCTAGTACTATATGTGAGCTATGGGAGCCTCTGGGCTTTCCCTGCTGGAAGCTGATGTGCAGCTGGGCAGCCTCTTTATCAGTATCAGACCTGTGTTTTCTTTCTAGGAAGTTATTTGCTATCCAAGAGGCTTGATCAGTAGTCGTTTATTTTTCTAGAGTTGTTCTGATTAATTTCTCTGTCCTCATGGTTACTTAGGATCTCTCACCAGTTATTTTAACCTGCAAATACTCTTGATGTAATATTTTGTTTGTTTTTCTCTGTACCTGTGCTAACAGTGTTGAAATAGAGCTGTGGGGAGAGAAATCCTAGTGGAAAATCAGAAGCCTTGTCCTGGGTGATGCTCTTGGTTACACCAGCGAATGCTAACGTCTGCCATCTCTGCTTATCCTTGCCAGGTTTGCAGCAGCTACCTCTCCAGGCTCTGCTGGTGCAGTTTGGCTTGGTACCACGAAAGGTTTCTGAGACTGTTAATACCTCAGCTTGACATTTTGAGTCCTGTTTCTGAATGCAAATGATTCTCAACTACTTCTTCAGTTGTTCTGGGGTGTAATTTACGCAGCCCTGTGGGCTTTCAGCAGTTGCTTTTTAGCGTTTCCACTAGTCACAAGTGCAATAGGAAATATTTGTTAAGCACTTTCAGGCAAACACATATCTGACTCTGTCCAGAACCTGATGGGAAGCGTTCAGAGAAACCACATAGATGTGGTTCTTCAGGCCATGCTTTAGCAGCCATGGTAGTGTTGGGTTGATGGTTGGACTTAATGATGCTCTTAGAGGTCTTTTCCAACCGTGATGATTCTGTTGTAGCCTCTCCTACAGAGAGGTTCATGACTGAAGGGCTTTTAAATTTTATTTGCTACCCAAGTATTTAATCTGGATTGTCGTTCAAGTCCTGCTTTCTTTGGTGTATTTCAAGAGGCTCACCCTTTTGTCCTTAAATCTGCCACTACAAGCTTCTAGCTGCTGGCTGACTCTCTTTGCTGTCAATGTAAACTTCAGCATAATAGTGTGTATCATTAATGAGAGCTCACACCTCTGCTCTAGGGGTGCGGTGGGCAGGGAGGAGTTCTTCCAAATGCATCCTCTTTTTTTCTGTCTAGCTGTGGCTTGCCCTTTGTTTTTGACAAAGGGGATCAGGTACGGAAGATGTTTTCATGTTAAAATGTTCCCTCCTGTTTAAATGAGAACAGAATGTGTGTCTTGCAAACTGGGCAAAGAGTGGGATAGAGAGCTGGATAGACAAACCTGACACCCTCTTTGTCCTTCTTATGCCATCCTTTCCTGCACAGCTCTCTTTGCTCCGTATTCTAGGAGAGTTCAACTTCTTCTAAATTCTTTCTCTAGACCTTCTAGAAAAATAAGAGTGGACCATCTTCCTTATGAGGAGAGGCTGAGGGAGCTGAGGCTCTTTAGCTTGGAGAGGAGGAGACTGAGAGGTGACCTCATCAATGTTTATGAATATGCAAGAGTGAGTGCCAGGAGGATGAAGCCAGGCTCTGCTTGGTGATGCCCAATGACAAGACAAGGGGCAATAGGTGGAAGTTGAGACCATAGCAAGTTTCATGGAAACATGAGGAGAATTTTTTTTTTCACTGTGAGGGTGACAGAACACTGGAACAGGCTGCCCAGGGGGTTGTGGAGTCTCTCTCTCAGGAGATATTCAAAACCTGCCTCGATGTGTTCCTGTGTGATGTGGTATAGGTGATCCTGCTCTGGTGGGGGGGGTTGGACTGGATGAACTTTTGAGGTCCCCTCCAGCCTCTAACATTCTGTGATTCTGTGATAGATTCACATGAGTTAAAGCATCTACCTGCAGCAAATTGTCCCACTGTTTTTTCCCAAAGCCTTGTTAATTCTCTGTGTTGCTTGAGCAGTAGGAAGCCAGCAGAATGCAGAGCCTGCAGGCACCATGACATGCTGCATGGACACAGCTCTGCCTGCACTGTCTTCCAGTGTGTACCATCTTGGTGATCTCTGACGGCAGAGACAGGGGAGACAGAGTGACAGCAGGACCAGCACAACAGAGCATGCTAGGAAGGGAGAGGCACTGGAGAGCATGCTATGCACCAAAAATAATCCTTTGATGGTAAAACAGCCCCAATCTTTGGCTTGCCACAATGTGTGGTATTAGCAGCATCTTAATCTGAGCATCTGAAAGAGAACATGCAGTGGGCACAACTGAAACGGCTTCCATTGGTTTCACCATCTCTGCTCTCTCACCCACCTCTAAAACATGTATCTTCATGAAAGTAGAAAGCAATGTGTGAGAAATAATTACCCTTCTGACATTTAAGGAAGACTGCAACTGTGCCCACAATCCCACCAAGATGCTCTCTCTGCATTAAATGCAGTCAGTGTCAGAAAAAAACTTGAGAGTGTGTTTCACTCCAGCCAAAGCTGTGAGCTCAGTGACTTCAGAGATGCTTATCAGCAATGCCTCCAACTTTGGGGAAGTCCTTGGGCTTCAGTCCCTGCTCCTTGAGCTATTACTGTATTTTACAGCAAATGCATGGGCCACAGAAGGCATTCAATGGGAACTCCTTGAAACCCATATTTATGCTGCAGAAAGCCACAGGCACACTGTGCTGGCTGCTCTGAGAGTAAGGGATTGCAGGTGCTGACTGCTGAGCAAGAATCTCAAGTGGGTGGCAAGTCCTCCTCTATATGCTGCCTACAGCAACAGCAGGCTGACAGGACTAAACTGTGCTTGTCCAATCATCCTGCTGCCTCTCTTGACTCCCTGTGCCTTGGAAATGTCTCTCTGCAAGCCCAGCAGTGGCTGGCAGGCTGGAGTTCACCGCATGGTATGATAGTTGCAGGGCTGAGCCTTGTCCTTTGTGTGACCCTCTCTTGTAATGATGGTAAGAGTGGATGTGGATCTGTCTGCAAGCTGACTAAGGAGCACTGTTCTGGGATGCAGAGAGGAGAACTGAGTGAGGGTAGGTTTGACCAGACTTGAACTACTAGTACTGGATTTATATTTCTTTTGTGTTTCTCATGTCAGAAACCTAGAAACCTCTTGTGCTGCAAATCACTACTGTAGCAAACACCTGTGGTAAACATCTTCAAAAAGCAGTGGAGTGTTTGGTGGTACAAACAAGGCTTTGAGGAGGTCTGACTTACTAGTGTGGTTGGAGGCAAAGCTGAGCCTGTGCTCAGCATTCTGTTCTCAGACCTCAGTTTTGATGTTCGAGATCAAAGCCTGTGTGTTAGGATCACTTCCTTCAGGCAGAGGAGATAAATCTCTGACGTGTTCTTGTATTAAGCATTTCCCTTTTCAAAACACTACCCTATACAAGTACTTCAACATAGGTTTGTAGAGTAGCAAGAGCAAACTGCTGTTTACAGTCACTCGTGTGCACTTGTGAATCTGTGGTGAAAAATCTGTCACCACCAGTTAGAAATCTACAGTCAGTGAGGAATGGAAATTGAGAACTTGGAAATGGAGGAATTCAAATGTCCTCAGCTCTCCTCATTGTGATTTTGTAATGAGCTCTTTTAAGTTCTAGTCCTTGCAGTGTTGCCTCAATTCTCAGCCCTTTCTTGCAAGACAAAAGATTCTAAGATGAGTGGTGCAGTGTTCACTCCTGCTGCAGTGCTCAGCATGGACCTGAAGAGATGATAAAAGCACCCTTCCCTCTCTAAGGCCTCTTCAGGTCGGAAGAGGACTGTGGTCTTGGAGATCATATTTACAAAGATAAAGGCAACAGAAGCTGCTAGAAGGGCCTACTCATGCCCCAGGGCACCGTGTGTTTCCTACACTACAGCACACTGCTGGCTCTGCCTGGCCAGTGCCCCACATTGATGTGGTGAAGGCATGCAGGTGAAGGCAGCTCACTGAGCTGGCTCTACATCAGCTGTTAACTCCGGGGCAACTCCATTGAGACTGCAGCACTGACAATGTCATCTTCTTCTCAATGAGACTGGCTTTTATCACGTTGGGATTTTGTCTTTGCCTGATGTGCTGTGACTCGGGATCTATGGAGTGGCCAAGCAAAAGGAGATATCACAGAAGGTTAGGGGCTGGAAGGGACCTTAAAAGCTCATCCAGTCCAACCTCCCTGCCAGAGCAGGATCACCTATACCAGATCACACAAGGACAGATCCAGGCAGGTTTTGAATATCTCCTGAGAGAGAGACTCCACAACCCCCTGGGCAGCCTGTTCCAGTGTTCCGTCACCCTCACAGTGAAAAAATCCCTCCTCATGTTTACATGGAACTTGCTATGGTCTCAATTTCCACCTATTGCCCCTTGTCTTGTCATTGGGCATCACCAAGCAGAGCCTGGTTCCATGCTCCTGGCATTCACCCTTGATATATTTATAAACATTGATGAGGTCACCTCTCAGTCTCCTTCTCTCCAAGCTAAAGAGCCTCAGCTCCCTCAGCCTCTGCTTGTACAATGTGCAACAGGCAGTGGTAAAATTTGTCCTGTGTAAAATGAAGCAATTCCTCAGCACCTACAGCTGCATTAGGCATCAGGTCTTGATCCTTCTCTCAAGGGGAACACACTCAGTACTTCCTCTCTCCTCTTGTGCAGGACCACAGAACCTTAGAAGAGAGAGACCTCCAAAGATCATCAAATCGCACGCCCCTACCAAAGCAGGATCACTCAGGGTAGTCTGCACAGGACTGCATCCAGGTGGGTTTTGAAAGTGTCTAGAGGAGACTCCACAACCTCCCTGGGCAGTCTGTTCCAGTGCTCTGTCACCCTCCCAGTAAAGAAGTTTCCCTCATCTTGAGGTGAAACCTCCTCTGCTCCAGTTTGTAGCCATTGCTCCTTGTCTTACTGGATGGCAGGGATTTTGTCATCAATTTTGCTTTGCTTGTGGTTCAGGACACCGCAGTGGAAAAGCAGCCGCCTCTGCCCGAGTGGGCTACTGGAAAGGGTGCTTGGGCTGGTGGGTGTGCACTGGGCTAATTACTCAGCCGCAGCTGCCAGTGCAGCCCTCCCGTTCGCTGCCGACGCCCCTGCCCCCTGCAGCACATCAGCTATCGCGGCGTGGGAGGAGCAGCAGGGTGCCCCGAAAGTGCAACTGAGGGAGGAAGCTCTTTGGGGTTTGCTTGTTGGTGCTTTCACAGAGCTGCCGCATTTGAGCTGGGTGCTCGCTGCTGGAGCGATGCAGGTGTCTAAAAACAAAGCTGGGTCTTCCCCACGGGCTCAGCCTGGGGCAGCGCCGGCAGCTTTTGGCGGCCGTACGGAAGATCACAGCAAGCACGTCCAGCCCGTCCCGCTCCCGGCCATGCAGCAGAACTTGAACTACGTGTACCCGCAGATCTTTTGGGTGGACAGCTGTTCCAACGCCAGCACCTCCTGCCCCCCAGCACCCTCCGTCGCTCCTTTCCCACCGCCAGTCCCTGACCGGAGGAGAAAGCCGAGGAACAGGGAAAGGAGGAGTGTTGGCTTCATGGTGACCTCTCTGCTGATCCTGCTGGCTCTCACGGGAGTGGGGCTGAGCATGTTTCAGATTTTCCACTTGGAGAAGGAATTAGCTGAACTCAGAGAGGTGAGGTCTGCCTGGCTGCTCACGGAGACTGGGGAAAGCGGGAGGGAAAAACAGGAGAGAAACTTTACATCGTGTCTGAGATGCTTAGGTGGTGCAAAGCTCCTCGAGAGGCAGTCTGGGAGCATTCAAACGTCTGCCATTGTTAAGTGGGGCTGCTTATTACTGTTGGGGACTGCTTTGCCTAGAATTGCTGACAGGTATGTCTGGGTGTCTGGTTTCTGAGTGTTTCAAGATGTCTCTTCATAGAGGTATCTTAGCGCCTTGCAGCTCGCCGCCGGCACACGAAACGAGCTGCTCTCAAAGACAGCCCTCGGCTGCTGTAGCTGATGCCGTTACGCTCTCATTTTGGTAAGACAGTTTGTTGCTCTTCTCTTTTGACAGTCTACCGCCACTGAACACATTCCTCCAGCTTTGGAGAAACTCATAGGTGAGTTCTTCGAGGAGGAACTTCTTGGTGTTAGCATGTGTCGAACTCTTCCCTCTCTGTGCTCTCAGCTCAGTGCTCTCGAAGTGCTGATTTCACTTGCTTGGCTGGAAAAAGAGCATTATCCCTGAGGTATGGGGATGTGTCTTGCACCCTGCCACAGGTTCCTGGGATGATCTGCCTTCACCTTGGGACTCTTCCTGGCCCACTGGGGCAATGGTACCAAGGTACTCTGCCATAAAGGGTATTTCTGCCTGCCCTAACATACAACACAATATTATATTTGACAGTAATTACAGTTAGAAATTTCCAGACAAAGCCAGAAGCACTGCTGAAAGCACCACTGCCTGACATTCCCTGGTCCATGGCTTCTGCACTCAGCTCTGTTATGGGCAGGTATCAACCATTCACCTTTCTGTGATGCATTTTCACAGACTAGAGTTCTTTGGAAAGATTTAATGTAATGTCCAACCCTCTGCACTGAGTGATAATATCTTTATATTCTGTTCAATGTCTTTATTGATGATCTGGACGAGGGGATTGAGTCCAGCATCGTTGTTTGTGGATGACACCAAGCTAGGAGCAGATGTTGATCTGTTGGAGGGTAGGAGAGCCCTGCAGAGGGACCTGGACAGGCTGAATGGGTGGGCAGAGGCCAATGGAATGAAGTTTAACAAGGCCAAGTGCAGAGTTCTGCAGTTTGGCCACAACAACCCCAAGCAACGCTACAGGGTGGAGACAGAGTGGCTGGAGAGCAGCCAGGAGGAAAGGGATCTGGGGGTACTGGTGGATAGTAGGCTGAAGATGAGCCAGCAGTGTGCCCAGGTGGCCAGGAAAGCCAATGGCATCCTGGCCTAGATCAGGAACAGTGTGGCCAGTAGGACAAGGGAGGTTCTTCNTAGGCTGGATGTTAGGAGGAAGTTGTTGGCAGAGAGAGTGATTGGCATTGGAATGGGCTGCCCAGGGAGGTGGTGGAGTCACCGTCCCTGGGAGCGTTCAGGAAAAGCCTGGATGAGGCACTTAGTGCCATGGTCTAGTTGACTGGATAGGGCTGGGTGCTAGGTTGGACTGGATGATCTTGGAGGTCTCTTCCAACCTGGTTGATTCTATTCTAACAAACAGGAAGAAAACAGAGTCAGGCCCCATAAGCGCCCTCACTATAAAGAATTTTGGGAGATACAGCGAATTTTGTTTCCTCTGGGGGTGGTAGGTTTGCTCCCACCCTTGAGAGCACAGTTTGTTTTTTCCCAGCTGAAGCTAGTTCAGAAAAGCCTGCTCATATGTGGTGGGGTTTGGGTTTTGGTTTTGTTCTGGGTTTTGGGGTATTTTTTAACTCTAGAAATGTCATTTTGGTGAAATTGGAACTTTTCACAAGAACCTGCCCATTTTTCTAAGCTTCATTTAGGGGGAAAAAAAAAGGCACAGAGATTCAATCTAAACGGAACAACTTTAAAATCAAGGTTTTAGTTTCCATAGTGTTATTTTACTTTCCACATTAACATTGTAAGTGAGAATAGCTCTTTTTTTTTTCAATGTGGACAAGTCAGAAATTTTCAGCAATCTTGACAATTTTGGCCAGATCTGAAAAGATTATTTCATTTTTATTGTTTTGTTGGTTGTTTCTGTTGTTGTTTTTTTTTTTGTTGTTTGTTTTCTTCACTTGAGGATTTTGGTTAGCAGGAAAGTTCATTTTAAAAAAAAAATTGGTTTGCTCTGATCCAAAATTTGCTTTCATACAGGAATAGCAAAAATCTCTGGGAAAGGGCATTCCTGGTTCCCTTCCACACTCATATCAATGCATTTTGTAATCTCTGTTGCTTGGGGGAAGGGGAGCTGTCTTGCTAACTGGATGCTCAGTGCTCTGATCTCAGGCTACTCTAGCAGCAGCTGAACTTAAGTCATAAATAGTAGGTCTGAATTTCTTGAGGGGGATGGATAAATAAAGTCAGAGAAATAAAGGAGAAGGTAGGGGGAGGAAAAGATAATTTAACTGGCTTGAGAAAACTCTGTTTATGTCTCTCCTCCTTCTGTGCAGGGCAAAAGGAGCAGTTATTGAAAACAGAAGCCAGGAAGGCAGCACACTTAACAGGTATGTGATGAGGGCTTGGCAAGATGTGGGGCCTGGATACGTTCCTGTGCGACGTGCCCTGTGTGAACCTGCTTGGGGAGGGAGTTAGAGCCTGATGATTTTGGGCTCTCTGGTTCAATAGACACAGGGACCTGCTGGAGAGAGTCCAGCAGAGAGCTGCGAGGATGATTTGGGGACTTGAGCATCTCCCCTACGGAGAGAAACCGAGAGCCCTGGGGCTGTTTAGTCTGGAGAGGAGCAGACTGAGAAGGGAGCTGATCAGTGTCTGTAAATATCTGAGGGATGGCTGTCAAGTGGATGAGGCCAATCTCTTTTCAGTGGTCAGCAGCAAAAAAACAAAGGAGCCATAGCTACAAACTGGAACACAAAAGGTTTCACCTCAGCATGAGGAGAAACTTCTCTACAGGGAGGGTGACAGAGCACTGGAGCAGGCTGCCCAGAGAGGTTGTGGAGTCTCCTTCTCTGGAGACTTTCAAAACCCATCTGGATGCATTCCTGTGCAAACTACCTTAGGGGATCCTGCTTTGGCAGTGGGGTTGGACTCGATGATATCTGGAGGTCCCTTTCAACCTCTAAGGTTCTGTGATTCTGTGATCTCCAGAGGTCTCTTCCAGCTCCTGTCATTCTATCATTTGGCAGATGTGGTTGAGGTGAGTGGGTGGCATGGGCATAGCTGTGAGGAGCCCACCACACAAAGGCTTTCTTGTTTCCCATTGGTAACATGTGTGCTCTGACAGGGGGAAGCTAATCTGCAGCTCAAATCACCCCTTCATTTCAGCTTTTCACTGAGGGCTCTGTGTTTTGGGTTGATTTTTGGTTTGCACCTGGGGTGTGGTAGGGTGGAAAGCTGTTGCATGCATCTGACATTGTGAGATGAAGGTGGGAGCTTCCAACCAGCACAAAGCTGGGGTGGACTTTCCATACTGCAGAGGGGACTTGGCTTGTGGTGTGGAGCATGACTTGAGGGGGGGAAAAAATCCACACAACTGCTTGTGCCTGCTGCACCTTTTTTTCTTGCTTTGGCTTCCAGGGAACCCAGCCCAGCACAACCTCCCTCTGGAGTGGGAACCTGTCTCTGGCTATGCCTTTACCAATGGCATACAGTACCGCGATCAGGGGCTTATCATCAACGAGACTGGCCTGTACTTTGTGTACTCCAATGTGCTCTTCCGGGACAGCATCTGCAGTAGCCAGGTGTTGACCCACATAGTCTACAAGAAAAACCCAATCTCACCTAACAACCATGTGCTGATGGAAGACAAACTCATCAACTACTGCACGGGTCACAAAAAGTGGGCCCGGAAAAGCTATCTGGGGGCTATATTTAAGCTGGGGAAGATGGACAGCTTGCACGTCAATGTCTCCAAAGTAGCTCTGGTTAATTTTGAGGAATCCAAGACATTCTTTGGCTTATTTAAGCTTTGACTGGAGCTGTTGGAGCATGGCTGCCAGGTCCTCGGACACTGGGACAAGTTAAGAGCAAGTGCTGCCTGAGGGTCAGTGGTCAAGCCAGGGTCTCGCACCACAGAGCCCACCAAGAAACCATGCTTTGGCCTTCAGCATGAGTTCAATCAGCTTGTGAAGGGCTGGAAGCAGACCCCTGGGAACAGTGGGGCTGTACTGCATCATTCTAAAGAGAATTCCACATGCTACCCCCACCAAGAAATTCTAGGCATGGTGTGCTGGAGACCCCACTGAAACTCACTACATGCTACTTGAGAATCCTCTGATACCAGTAGCTGCACATGGCATCATAGCCCTGGTGAGCTTGTACCAGCAGGTATGTGGGGACAGCTGTCAGGCATCAAGGAGGCCCCTCAAGCCAAGGCTGTGGGTGCCTGGGCTATGTTATGCCACACCACAGGCAGCAGTATGGGACCAAGTAGTGTGGATGCCTCAACCGGCTGCCCACCTGCCCAGGTACTTGGCACTGTGACTGCCATACAGCAGGACCTGCCTGCTAGCTGGCTCACTGCACATGATACTTTCATTTTGCATTAAGTTATTGACTGTTCTCATCCCAGAAAATATCCTCAACCCTTTTATTTAACTCATCCTGACTGCCTTGCAAGGATTGTGCCGGAAGCAACAGTGCCATGAGAAGGATCCCAACTCTGGAGAGAAACCATGTATGTGCCATGGAGGGGAAGCTGGTGGGGAGATCATGTGCTCTGCTGACAGGACCTGGACACACCACTGGTGCCCAAGGTGAAAGCATCATCTCCAGGTCCCTTCCCACCCTTTTGATACATCAAGATCTCCCCTGGCGGTCTGTTCCTGCCACCCCCTGCACATACTGGTTGCCATCAATGGCATGGCTTTGGCTGGTCCCCTTGTCAGGGGATATTCTCTCCTGAGCAAAGCACAGATGGTGTTTACATTAAAAATAAAAGCATATTTTTCTATTAAGTGGCACTGTCCTCTCTTTCTTTGTGGCAGCAGGCTTCTGCAGTGGCCAGAGGCCTGAAGGTCTCTGTGACCAGAGTCCAGCAAAGCCACTCCTCCAACATCATGGCAGAAATCTAGGAGCCTGACTAAACTTCACTGCCTGCCTAACAGGTCACAAGGGCCCTCCTCATCATGGAGGTTTGAGACTTCAGCATTCAAAATGTTAGAATTTGGGCCCAGGAAAGTGTGGCATAGATGCAGCACCTAAAGCCCAGTTCCAGAAAGGAACTGATTTCAAACACAAGGTTGAGCTTGAGTGGAGATATGTTTGACTGAGCAGAAGCACTGACCCACTCCTCTGGGTGCCCTCTGGCCCCAGCAGCACTTCCCATGTGGGGGTCTGAAGGGTAAGGAAAGGAAGAGGGCACTGTAGTGTTAAACCCTCTGTTTGCTCGCTCTGGTGTTCAGTCTGTGGGGCTCTAACCTCTGGGCTCTCTGACAACACAGTCACCAAGCAGCACACAAAAGCTGTGGTGCATCATTACTGTGGTCCAGCCTTCTTAAAGCTCTGATGCTGGTCACACTGAACAGTGGCTTTACAGCACTATTCCCTTTTCCACGGTGCTGCTCTCTGCTCGGTAGCTTGTGGCCTGTGTTTTACTGTCACTTGCTTCAGGGAAACCTAATTCTTTGAAACTTGGAAATGGACTGGCTAGTGGTGCAGCCTGCATGAACTCTGCTCACACAGCTGATGTTGTGTTCACCTCTTTCTCAGGAAAATGTCTCCTAAGGTCAAAGTTTAGGGACATTTTTTTCACTTGATTGATGCTTTCTCACTGTCCTGACCCCCTCCAGAGGGGGAGTGTTTAAGGCCAGGCTGGATGGGGCTCTGGCCCTGATCTAGGGTAGGGTGACTCTGCCCGTGGCAGAGGGGTTGGAACTAGATGATCCTTGGGGTCCTTTCCAACCCTGACTGATTCTATATTTCTAAGTCTGGGCTTAGCATAAGATAGAAGTAGTTGTGCTGCTATGTGGCCAAGCACAGTGAGCTCCTTGGTGACAATACCTGTGGTTGGTGTGTATCAGATGTTGCATCCTATTACCCCAGTGGAGGAAAGGGGAGGGCAGCATGCTGCTGTCTTAAAAACCGTGGGCAGGCTCAGTATGAGCAGTGATCACGGTGGCAGAAGGAACCGTGTTACAGGGAGGACTGTATGGACAGGAGCCATGGCCGCTGCTGCAGCAGAAGCAGTGGAAGCACAAATGTACCTGGTGAGCTCTGACAGAGTGAGGCAGGCTGAGCACTTAGCAAGGCTGCTGTGTGATTATCTGCTGTTATGTGGAGAAACAGCATGTGTCTAACAGATCTGTGGAGATGGAGTGTTGTGTTCTGTCCATATCTATGACAGTGCTTTTTCCAGCTCTTCTTTCCACAGTGGAGGAACCCCAGTCAGAAGGCAGTGAGGTATCCCCTGGACAGCTAGGGGTGGCACCCCTGTTATCAGTGCTGTACATTGCATTTATATGTCCTGATTCTTCACCAGTCCCTGCTCACTTGTGACAGAGAAGGTGACTGGTGCACAGCTAAAGCCTGAAGGACACCTGTAACACAAAAGCAGATGCAGCAGTTGCTGATCCTCCATTTGATCCGCACCATGTGCTGAGGCTTCAGGGAGTCAGAGACAAGAAATGGACAAGCAGACTCACAACAAGGACTGGCGCTTGGCAGACTTGCTTGGATGCACATTTTGGCTCAGAAACCTCACAGTTCAATTGTAGTTAGCTGGAATGATCACTGTTGAGATGTGTTATGTAGGACTGTTTCTGTTACAGTCAGGGAGCAGAGAGCATGAGTGAGAACAGAAGAACCAGCAGATCTGAAGTCATTCAAATCCTGCCAGTTCAGACAGCAGCCTTCTGTTTGTCCTGGTAAGTTTCATTGTTGCTTTGATTGTTTTTTTTGGAGGTTGGTTGTGGGTTTTTTGGTATTTGGGCTTATTTGTTTACTTAAAGCCAATCATAGAATCAACCAGGTTGGAAGAGACCTCCAAGATCATCCAGTCCAACCTAGCACCCAGCCCTATCCAATCAACTAGACCATGGCACTAAGTGCCTCATCCAGGCTTTTCTTGAACACCCCCAGGGATGGTGACTCCACCCCCTCCCTGGGCAGCCCATTCCAATGCCAATCACTCTCTCTGGCAAGAACTTCCTCCTAACATCCAGCCTATACTTCCCCTGGCACAACTTGAGACTGTCCCCCCTTGTTCTGTTGCTGGTTGCCTGGCAGAAGAGACCAACCCCCACCTGGCTATAACCTCCCTTCAGGTAGTTGTAGACAGCAATGAGGTCTGCCCTGAGCCTCCTCTTCTCCAGGCTAAACAACCCCAGCTCCCTCAGCCTCTCCACAGAGGGTTTGTGTTCTAGGCCCCTCACCAGCTTTGTTGCCCTTCTCTGGACACATTCCAGCACCTCAACATCTCTCTTGAATTGAGGAGCCCAGACCTGGACACAGTACTCAAGGTGTGGCCTGACCAGTGCTGAGTACAGGGGAAAAATAACCTCCCTCCTCCTACTGGCCACACTGTTCCTAATACAGGTCAGGATGCTGTTGGCTCTCTTGGCCACCTGGGCACACACATCTCGGGCTTTCTATGTTTTCATTACAACAAAGGGTTACTTCTTCCAGCTGTAGAGAGTCTGCTATGTGTTTACCAGGCTGGGAAGAAGTATTGCCTAGTAGTTAGAGAGGAGAGAAAAAGGGAAGAGAGGTAAACCTAAATATTGCTGTTATTTTTCTAGCACTCTGACACAAAGGGATATTGCGTCATGGTTATAGAAGTGTAGTTTTGGGCATGAGTAAGTGACTGAGGTTTAATGCAAAAGAGGGGTTGAGGTGTGTAAAGAGAGGACTTTGGATGCAAGGTGAGGCAAGCTACATGAGAATTTCTTGTTGGTTTTAATTCAGATAAAGAAAAAAGAGCGAGAGGAAGGAAAGCTTAACAGTGTGCTGCTGATTTATATGCGGGGGTAACATGGGGAATCAAGTGTTTTCCCTGCAGATGACTGAAGGTCTGCAGGCTGTGGTGCAGGAGATTGTTGGAAGTGTCTACAGTGGAATCTTCTGCTGGACAGAGGTGTGAAAAGATGCTTGATTCCCTGGCCCTTGCCCATGGTATGATCAGCAATGCCGTTTTAGGATCCTACCAGCAGGACTGGTTACTCCTGCCAGGACTGGCAGTCAAGGGACAGACACAAAGGCTTCATGTTGTGAAGACTCATAGTTTTTTCAAAAGGAGCTGCTCTTCCATCTGGGCAGCAAATACACAAAAATAACAAATTCCAAAGTGTTTTCCCCTGTCTTAGTTCTCTCAGAAGATCACAGGATGCTAGGGGTTGGAAAGGACCTCTGGAGATTGAGTCCAACCCTCTTGCCAGAGCAGAACCATAAATCTGCATTTATTGCCCTGCAGAGGGACCTTGACAGGCTGGATGGGTGGGCAGAGGCCAGTGGGATGAGATTTAACAAGGCCAAGTGCAGGGTCCTACACTTTGGCCACAACAACCCCAAGCAGCACTACAGGCTGGGGACAGAGTGGCGGAGAACAGCCAGGCAGAAAGGGACCTGGGGGTACTGGTAGATAGTAGCTGAACATCAGCCAGCAGTGTGCACAGGTGGGCAAGAGAGACAATGGCATACTGGCCTAGATCAGGAACAGTGTGGTTAGTAGAACCAGGGAGATTATTCTTCCCCTGTACTCAGCACTGGTCAGGCCACACCTTGAGTACTGTGTCCAGTTCTGGGCTCCTCAACTCAAGAGCCATGTTGAGGTGCTGGAACGTGTCCAGAGAAGGGCAACGAAGCTGGTGAAAGGCCTGGAACACAAACCCTCTGTGGAGAGGCTGAGGGAGCTGGGGTTGTTTAACCTGGAGAAGAGGAGGCTCAGGGGTGACCTCATTGCTGTCTACAACTACCTGAAGGGAGGCTGTAGCCAGGTGGGGGTTGGTGATTCTGTGATCTAGTGCAGGTCTATCAGGAGTGAATCCAGATGAGCCTTGACAGTCTCCAGAGGAGACTGCACAACCTCCCTGGGCAGCCTGTTTCAGTGCTCTGTGACCCTTACAGTAAAGAAGTTCTTCCTCATGTTGAGGTGGAACTTCCTGTGCTGTAGTTTATATCCATTGCCCCTTGTCCTTGTCACCATTTCTTGCACTGTTTTGTATGACTCAACCACAGAGAATTAACTTCTCTCCTCCTCTTCCAAGCCATCGTAGAGATTTCACATTGCTCACTGTTCCCTGTACTTCACAAACACTTTCTTTAGCAGCTGCTCAAAAGGTCTCCTTATCCAATTTTCTTCTGGTTTTGATGGTTCCTGCAGGTCCTCTTTGTCAGGTCATTCTCAGGGAGTGAAAGCCTGCTGGTAGGCAATTCCCTGGGACATTCAGCTGGGAAACTTGCACTGGCCAGAGGAGTAGCTGGCTTTTTGAGCCAGCTGAATGACTGGCTCAGTCTGAATGACTTTCCAAACTGGGTTGTGTGCTCTCCTGAGCCATGTGCTGGGGACATACATTTTTCCTGGCAATGCTGCTGAGGTTTATGTCAACACAAAGACAAAATATTTCAGAAAAGGACTCAGAGTGGGACATTTCTCTCTCCTAATTGAAACAGTCTACATGTTTACAGATTCACAGATTGCATCAGGTTGGAAGGGGTCCTCAAAGGTCTTCTTGTCCAACCTCCCTGCATTGAGAAGAGGCACCTCCAAATAGATCAGGCTGCCCAGGGCCACATCAAGTCTGATCTTGAATGTCTCCAGGGAAGGGGCCTCAACCCCATCCCTGGGCAACCTGTTCCAATGTTTTACCACTTTCATTGTGAAGAACTTCCTCCTGATGTCCGGCATGAATCTACCCTGCTCCTGTTTCAAACTATTGCCCCTCGTCCTATCACTACAAGCCCTTCTAAACAGTCTGTTCCCAGCTTTCCTGTAGGTTCCCTTCAGATATTGAAAAGTAGTTATAAGGTCACCCCAAAGCCTTCTCTTCTCCAGGCTGAACAGCCTGTTCATAATGGAGATCTGATGAACGTGAAACTCCCTAATCAGGTGCAATCTGATTCATGAAAGTCCTCTGCTCAAGGAGAGGACCACAGATGTTCATAGATTCTCTAACAACAGAAGAGGATGTAATTTGCTCTAATTCCCCACTCAGTTTTAACAGAGTAAGTTCATCATATTCAGCAGTCAAATCCTATTGCTGCACTTGGTTTGCATGAGGTTGGGTTTCCTGCAAGCCATGGAGAGGTCCTGCTAGGCTGCATGTGGCTGTGTGTGTCCACTGCTTTGCTGATGAGAGCTAATTTAAGGCTTGGATGTGGCAGGCAGCTTTTGTGGCTTAGCTAGCTCCTGTGTGTTAGCAGAGCTGTGGCCATAGCAAGCGTGGCAGTGCTGTCAGAGTCTTTGATGTCTGGGGGTGGAAGGGTGTTTCTGCCTGGACTGGAGCAAGGGGCTTTGAGAAGGCTCCTCTGCCCCCCTGGTGTGTTAGTTTGCAGAGAGAGTAAGGATGACTGTTTTGAAGGTTGGCTCAAAACTCCCCACTCACATCCTGTGGTGACCCTGCTTGTTGGGCTGGAAGATGTGACTCAGGCAAGGCTGTTGAAGGAGAGAAGAGGATGGCAGTTTCTTGATCCAGCTTGAATTGACCTTAGGTACTGTCTCCCTGTCCTCAAAGTGTTTATTCTATCATATACATTTTATTCTGCAAAAGAGGGAGGTCTGTGGCAAGAGGTGGTGTGATCTCTCTGTCAGTTCATGTGTGCAGGTGGTCACTGTCTCTAGTGTGCTCCTAGTCACAGAATAAAGATGCTTCAGACCTGGCAGGATCATCTGCACAGTGCTACCTGAGAATTAGCAGTGCTGTGCACGAGGGCTTGAGATGTGTGACTTTCAGTTTGATGCTAATGTAATTTGTTGCTCTAGGTCGTTCCCATTCCCAGAATGCACACAGGGTGAAAAAAATGGAGTTGATTGTCTGGCCTGGGATACAAGCCTGGGGATAGCCTGTCCTCAGTGCTTCCCAAAACATGCACCACTGTATGTTCTCTACTGGCATCAATTCCGCTTAGGCAAACCATGCCACTCAGCTTCCTGTTGCTGCCTCCTGTGGAAAAGTCATTAGAAAGACTTCTAGGTGCAGAAGGCATCTTGTGGCTTTGTAATTTCTGGGAATTTTGTAATTTGATTGAGTTTTGTAATTTCTACTTTGTTATAGAATCACAGAATCATCAGGGCTGGAAGAGACCTCAAGGATCACCTAGCTCCAACCCCCCTGCCATGTGCAAGGACACCTCACACTAGATCAGGTTGCTCAGAACCACATCCAACCTGGCCTTAAAAACTTCCAGGAATGAGGCTTCCACCACCTCCCTGGGCAACCTGTTCTAGTGTCTCACCACCCTCATGCTTAAGAACTTCTTCCTAACATCCAATCTGAATCTACCCACTTCTGGTTTTCCCTAGTCCTGTGACTACCTGAGTCCCTAAAATGTCCCTCCCCAGCTTTCCTGTAGCCCCCCTTCAGATACTGGAAGGTGACAATAAGGTCTCCTTGGAGGCTTCTCTCCAGACTGAACAGCCCCAGCTCTTTCAGCCTGTCCCCATAGGAGAGATGCTCCAGACCTCATCAGACAGGCAGAAGAAAGAAACAGAAGGGGGTGAAAGAACCTGGAAACGGATCTGGGACCTTGCACTGAGGGGCAGGGGCAAGCCTGTCCTGACAGGGAACAGAGCACTAACAGCACCCACCCCTGCTGAAATCAGGCTCTTTGCCGAGGGCTAGTAGTGGCCACAGGGGGCAACTGGCTGCTGAAAGCTTTTGCTTCCATGTGCTTATGCCTTCCTCTTCCAAGACTCTGGTCTGAATTCAACCAGAATTGTTCCCACCACCACCATACTTTGCCTTCATGCAGACAGAGGAAACAAGTAAACAAAAAATCCAGCCCTGTTGCTTGGAGGGAGCTGAAAGATACATTGAGGGCACAAAGCAAGAGAGCCTGGGTGCAAGTGGAAGACTTCAAGGCTGCCAGGCTCAGGACTAGTGTTAGGGCTGAATGCACAGCGTATTAAAAGCCATAAACTCATTAGAACTCTTTATTAAAAAGAAGAACCATAATCCTAGAATTGGCACTTGGTAGCAGCAGTTTGGTTTCTCTTGTTTCCCCTCATTGCCTGTAAACCACGCCGAGCACCTCACTTTGTAGGACACGGCAAGGAAAAGCTTGCTAATATCTCCCCAGTGCCTGTATTGGGGTTACGGCCAGCAACACAAGTGCGTAAGGAAGTGGTGAAGAGATGAGCTATCTCCCCTCCATCAGCCTGCAGAACGGTGAATCAGCACACTGAGCCTTCTGGAGATACAGAGTAAGGTTGTATGAGCAAGGGACACAGTGTGGTGGTTTGGGTGTTCCCTGCCCCCCCCACACTTTAGAAATCACCCAGACTAGACTCAGTCGGCTCTGGAAATTTGAATGAAGCTTATATTTACAGCTGGCACAATTTACAAGCAGATATTTACAGTATATACAGATATAGACAGAAATATACAAGGGTAAAAAGGTAATACAGAAACACAACTCCCCTCCCAGAAACCTGAGTCCCCAGGAGGGGCTCTCAACCACCCCCTCACCTTCCCCCTACCCCTCTCAACCTTACCCCAGTCCCAAGGAAGAATGGGGTAGAAGAAGAGGTTTGGCCAAGAGGATTAAGAAGCAAGGTGAATCAGCAAAGCAAATGGAGGGTGAGGTTAGAAAGCAAGATGGAGTCCAGCCAGCAGCCTCAGCTCCCCAGCAGGCAAAGAGCTGAGAGCACAGCCCGGAGCGAAGTCAAGAGCGAAGTGCAGAGCAAAGTGACTTTATCTAATGTTTTGCTTTTCCTTTCTACACATCTCAGCAAGGCTGTGAGGGAAGTAGACATCACCATTGTTTTCATTTCTCAGCCTATGATCTAGTCCTTCTCACCAAAACATTCTAGCTGGGCTCAAACTAGCACACACAGCTTAGAGAAGATGAACACCTTAAATCTCTGACTCTCTAGGAACCTTACTTGGACAGCAAGTGCTGCTGCTTTCTACACCATTCCTGAGAGCTCTCATCTCTTCCTTCAGACCAAATTGCTCTCCTTTGCTTTCTTGCAACTGTTATCTGGTGACCTGTACCCTCTACAGGCCTGGTACCACTGCTTGAACACTATGCTTTTGCTCTTAGGGTGTGAGAACATCTTGCAGAACGGTTGAATTGCCTGTTAGCAGCGTGCTTCACATGAGGGGATTGGAAATTCAGGCTTTCTTTAACTGCTTTTATTCAGCTTATTCTTTAGTTCTGATTTCCTCTGTGGAAAAAAAAAAACAAAACAAAGATAAGAAAAAAAACCCTGCTGCCCACCCTACCCCTACTCTTTCAAAGTGCTATTTCCTGTGGTCTTGAAATGCACACTGAACACAGAAATGTGAATCTGAAGTAGCTCTGAGCGTAAAAGGGAGCAGGCAGAGGCTGAAGCCCCACGCTGACTTCCAGTAAAGCCCAGCCTGGAACGGGCCATCAGGCCAGCGTGTGCTGGGAATGCCTCCTTCCCCACAACGAAAGCTGAACAACTGGACTCAGCTGTAAGTAAGGCAGCTTCAGCTCTGCAGTTTATGTACACTAAACCAGTGTCCTTGCGTCCTGCCTTCGTTCTTTGGCTGTGCCATGCAGTGCTGCCAGGAGGACTTCTGCTCTGTGATGTTTGCACCCTCGCCTGCCAGGGCGGCGTGACACGTCCAAAACAGGCTGGCAATTGCAAGACCCACAGGTGATTCATAAGTATTTGCATCTGCAAATGACTCTTCTGCTGGGATGGGTGAATCACATCTGGTGGTGGTGAGGGCTTGTGGGGAGATAAAGTTCTTTTTTCCATAAAGGGTTGTGGAATGTTCCCCAGCCCAGGTGCTTTGGCATCATGGCCTGTGCTGCACTGAGGGCTGTTGGGAAAATGCTTCCTTCCCATTGTTGAGCATGGTGGCTGTGCCATCCTGCAGCAGTGCCTGTTCCCTGTGATCCAGGGAGTACTTGAGGTGGTGCTGAGGGTGAGCCTGGGCTCCCTGTGTGCTGCTGCAGGCCATTGTGTTGTCCACTTTGGAGAGTTCCCATGTCTACTGCGGGGCCATGGTGAGCACCTGTGCTGCCCCCCCTGCCTGGTGTGAGGTGATGTTCAGATGTTTCTATGATGCTTGGTGATGGTGGGGACAGAAAGTGCTGATGATCTAAGCTTTGAAGGAGACCAAATTTCCTGAGATTGCTGGTTTTAGCCTTGGGTGGGTTGTGGGTCCCTGGGAGCCTGAGCAGGAATAGCACTAATGTCTGGCTGGGTTGGCATGCCTCACAGTGAGGGACCTCCAGAGATCATTGAGTCCAACCCCCCTGCCATGGCAGGATCACCCAGGATTGTCTGCGCGGGAATGCGTCCAGGTGGGTTTTGAAAGTCTC
>WAAF01017113.1:30438-60361 GCA_013400475.1 Tricholaema leucomelas | reverse complement strand
ACACACACACACATGGAAAGCAGCCCTCACAAGCTCACAGAAAGACCAAAACTATCACCCCCAGAAGAAGCCAACCAACAAACGCCACCACCCCACTGTTTTTGAAGGCTGGCAATGAACGTTGGGACCTGAACTGTTTGAAATCCAGAGAGTATCTTCTTGAAGCTCTCTCCCCGTTCCACACTGCACTGGTGTATTTCTCGGTTTAATATTTCATTGGGTTCTTTTTTCAGCCGTTCCAGTCGCAAGTCTGAATTTTCAGATCTGCCTTCCCAGTCGTTTCCTGAGTCTTCTTCTCCCAGAGCTGGATTCCCACTTTCTCCCAGCTATTCAGATGATTATAGCTCAACAGATAGAGGCCTCTCCAGTTATGAACCTGTTCCATTCAGTGCTTCCCTGAACGAATCTTCACCTACAGGAATTACTGATTACACTGCTCAAGGTATGTTTTGCCTTAATATTTACTTGTTTGTAGACTTGCCTTTCTCTTAGATGCTCCTCTTAGTAAACTCTGTGCTTCCATACAATGGGTTTGAGTGAAACAGTGTGAAGTGTGAGAGAGGAGAAAGTTCTTCATTGAGAGAGTCATTGGCTACTGGAATGGGCTGCCCAGGGAGGTGGTGGAGTCGCCGTCCCTGGAGCTGTTCAAGGCAGGATTGGACGTGGCACTTGGTGCCATGGTCTAGCCTTGAGCTCTGTGCTAACGGCTTGGACTTGATGATCTGTGAGGTCTCTTCCAACCTTGGTGATACTGTGATACTGTGAAGTGTCCCTACCTATGGCAGGGGGTTGGAGCTGGATGATCCTTAAGGTCCCTTCCAACCTAAACCATTCTATGATTCTATAATTGTTGTTACCCAGATGAGAATCATAGAATCAACCAGGTTGGAAGAGACCTCCGAAATCATCCAGTCCAACCTAGCACCCAGCCCTGTCCACTCAACTAGATCATGGCACTGGTAAATGTATTCTTTTGTTTTAGGAATTCTAAACTGAATTCAGAAGGTTTTTTTTTAATGGTTTATAGCTCTAATTGGAAGTTAATGTTGTAAATTAACTGCCAAGACTTAATATTGACAGGCTTGAGAAGTGGACCAGTGACAACTGCATGAGATTTGACAAGTCAGAGTGCAAAGTCCTGCATCTGGGTCGGGTCAATCCCAGGCACAAATCCAAGCTGGATGCAGAGTGGGTTGAGAGTAGCTCTGAAGAAAGAGACTTGGAGATGTTGCTTGCTGAGAAGCTCCTGAAGAGTCAGCAGTGCCCTCATACAGCTCAGAAGGCAGCTGTGTGCTGGGCTGCAGGCAGAGGAGAGTGGGCAGCAGGGCAAGAGAGGGGATTCTGCCCCTTGGCTCTGCTCTGCTCAGACCTCAACTCCAATCATGCCTCCAGTTCTGGTGTCTCCAGCATAAAAAGGACACAGAGCTGCTGGAGAGAGTCCAGAGGAGAGCTACAAAGATGATCCAAGGGCTGGAGCACCTCTGCTAGGAGGATAGGCTGAGGGAGCTGGGGATGTGCAGCCTGGAGAAGGCTGCTGTGAAATCTGCCATGGGATATGGTAATGTTTGCAGAATGTTGCTCCAGGGAGGACCTTAGAGGTGTCCTCCAATACCTGAAGAGGTCCTACAGAAAGGCTGCAGAGGGACTCATCATCAGGGTGTCTAGCAACAGGATAAGAGGGAATGGTTTGAAGCTGAGGCAGAGCAGGGTTAGACTGGATCTCAGGAAGAAGTTCTTCAGTATGAGGGTAGTGAGACTCTGGAATAGGCTGTTCAGGGAGGTTGTGGCTGCCTCCTCCCTTGAGATGTTCAAGGCCAGGCTGGATGAAACCTTGAGTAGCTGAGTCTAATTCAGAGATTGCCAAAGTGGGGATGTTGCAGTATATGATCTCTGACGTCCCTTCCAACCTGAGCCATTCTATGATCTGTTGTGAAACCAAACTGTGAAAAAAAAAACCTCAGCCTGCTCTGAAGCCCATTTTGACTGAAGTGAAGGTGATGATGGCATCCTTGCAGTGCACTGAGTAAGCCACAGTCCCAACCCTTTGCCTGAAGCCTTGCTGAAGTGATTTCATTTGCAGCAGCAGTGATGCTGTGACTGTACTCAGCAGGAATTCAGTAGCACTAAACTGCTTTTTGTAATGTGCCAAACCCTGAAATCTCCTGAGAACTGCATGCACATTGTCTTCTGTCCAGCAACAGCTGATTTTCTCACCAAGAACTAAAATGGTTTTCAAGTGCTGTTGTGTGCAGCTGTTCCCTTCCTGCCACTCTGAGCTCTGTCCTCAGCTACTTCAGGAGAAATGCACGATGCTGAGTTCAGGTCTCTCTGGCACGCAGAGGAGGAAGCTCCTGTGAAATGCAGAGTTTCATACTTTGGAATGGTTTAAATGTGTTAACTCTTATGGAAAAGGTTTTATTTCACACACCAAAAAAAGCCCTCCTTGTGCAACTTGATTTTAGTCATGTAAAAGTATCTGATGTGAAGATGTGTCAAGGACAGGATAACGACATTCATCAGAGATAGAAATAGTTGGTAGGGCCTTGATTACAGAGCCAGGAATCTGCATTCTAAGTGCAGATAAAAGGGTAAAATGTTTGTCAGGTGGCACAAGGATTTCATCCTGATTCTTGGAAAGCAGAATTTACAGATTCACAGATGGCATTGAGTTGGAAGGCACCCTCAAAGGTTGTCTTGTCCAATGCTCCTGCAGTCAGCAGGGACACTTCCAACTAGATCAGGCTGCCCAGGGCCACATCAAGTCTCATCTTGAATGTCTGCAGGGATAGGGCATCAACTACATCCATGGGCAGCCTGTTCCACTGTTTCACCACTCTCACTGTGCAGAACTTCCTCTGATGTCCAACCTAAATCTCCCTTGCTCCAGTTTCAAACCATTTCCCCTTATCCTATCACCATGGGCCCTTCTGAACAGTCCCTTCACAGCCTTCCAGTAGGTCCCCTTCAGGTCTTGTTCCACAGCAACTCCAACCTAAGGCAGAGCTTTTGTCTGGAGCTGACGCAGAGCTGGGGATTTCAAGCCTGAGTGGAAGGCCCTGAGCTTCACCTAGATTTCTTTTCAGAAACCATAGATGTATCAAACTTATGATTATTGTACTGGATGATCTTGGAGGGCTCTTCCAACATGGTTGATTCTATGATTGTCATAAATCTCACATTAAGTGACCAGAACTATTTTATCCACCAGCTACCACACGGTTGTTAGGATTCCCACTGGGTAAAGTGAAGAAGAAAACTTCACTGCCAACCTTCCAAAGCAGTTTGACCAAGTGAAAAGCATCAGAGGAATGGGTTAAAGAGCACAGTCTGGGATACATTTAACGCTGCAGCTGTCCTGCTCCTTTTCATTTGGGATTGAGCTGTTATTAACTGGCATTTTAGAACAGGTTGCAGCCAACTTGTGGTGTGTGATGCCAGTTGCAGTATTTTGATGCTTACTCTGTTTTCAGATCCTGTTCCAGTTCAAGAGGAAGGTCGTAAAAAGAAAGGTGTCACATATGAGGAACTAAGGAATAAACACAGAGAGACTTATGATGTAATGCAGCCACCAAAGGCAGAGGCTCCAAGCAAGTTTCCACAGGAGAAAAAAGCTAAGGAAGGTAATCCCTGATGTACAGAAACACAGAGTGAATCCAGCTGGGTGTTAAACATGGTCACAAACCCACAGCTTAGTGCTGCTTAGCCCTTAAGCACTTTATCTTTGCAGTATCTGCAGGTATCTGCTGTGTGATGTGGTCTGTAGTTTCATATTTCAAATCAGTTAATTCCACTAGCAACTGATCATTGCTCTTCTGGTGCCAGACTGCACATCTCGTCACTTTGCCTTCAGGTTGAGCAGCCTCTTCCAAAGAAGAGCTCTCAGAGCTATATCAGAGAGTTTTAGCTGTGGCAAGGGCTGTATGTTTCAGCTAGCTTTGTTCTCTCAAAATATGGTGCATGGTTGATGCTTTTAACGGGGGGGGGGGGGGGGGGTTTTTTATTTTTTTTNGGGGGGTTTACTTATTTCTATGACCTGTTTCATGTGGAATTAGTGGATTTCTATAGAAGCATTGTTTGTGGAGCTTGGGTTTCTCCATTAAAACTCAAAGGAAGGAAGCAGCATTTGGCAGCAATATTGAGATTTGTTTTCACAGTGAAAAAGAAAACACAGCAAGAGTGCAGTGTCCTGAAGATGCCAGTCAGTCAACTTGTAGACTCAGTTGTTTGAAATGGAGACAGGGAAGCAACTTACTGCTTGCCTAGAACCTCTTTAGTGCAGCATCTGTGAAAGTGACATTAGCAAGAGGAAGGTTTCACCATTTAAGACACTGCTGGAGTTGTTTGGGTGGCATACAAGGTCTGGTCAATCAGCTTGCAACAGTATTTTAGCACAACTAACATCTCTTCCTAGGCCTAATGGGTGCAGTAAGTACAGAAAAGTATATTAAAGCCAAAATAAGTAATAAGTAAGCTTTGGAACAGTCTTGCTCAAGAGGAACAGTCTGTTTCATGCTTGTCAGTTACTTTCACCAGATCATTTGTCTCTGATCTAGAGTGGCTTCAACTAAAAATTATCAGCAGTTATTGGGTAATGATTTAAATTTCTTCTTTTGAGGCTGGAAGCTCTTTTATCATGTGACTGTGCCAAATGAGACATGAAAAATTACTGAGCTGTAGTTTCAGATTGCTTCTGAACTCCATCAGTTGACATTTCACCAGTTCACACAAAGTTTCTTTTCAAAAGATATTTGTCCACAAGCAGAAGGCCTAGGAATGGCCTCCCAGTGGAGAGCCATGAAAAACGACCAGGAGGTTGGAGCACCTCTGCTATAAGGACAGACTGAGGGAGCTGGAGGTGTTCAGCCTGGGGAAGAGAAGGCTGCAGGGAGACCTCACAGCAGCCTGCCAGTATCCAAATGGGGCTACAAGAAGGCTGCAGAGAGACTGCTTGCAAAGGCCTGCAGTGACAGGACAAGGGACAATGGCTTCAAGCTCCAGCAGAGTAGATTTAGATTGAATGTTAGGAACAAGTTCTGCACCACAAAGGTAGTGGAACACTCAAACAGGTTGCCCAGGGAGGTGGCTGTGGCCCTATCCCTGGAGATATTCAGGGTGAGGCTCAACAGGGCTGTGGGCAGCCTGATCTAGTTGAGGATGTCCCTGCTGACTGCCGAGGGGGTTGGACTGGATGAGCTTTGGGCATCCCTTCCAGCCCAGACTATTCCATAATTCTAAACCACACAGAGAAATCTTAAGCAACTTCCTGCAAACATTGCCATATCCCATGGCAAATCTTACAGCAGTCTTCTCCAGGCTCCACACCCTCAGCCTAACCTCCTAGCAGAGGTGCTCCAGCCCTTGGATCATCTTTGTGGCTCTCCTCTGGCCTTGCTGTGTCCTCCTGCTGGGGATACCAGACCTGGATGCAGTATTCTTTTACTTCTGTGTCACAGGAACCAGACCAGCAGATGGTGGTTTCTGCCCTCTGTGGCAGGGACATAAGGGAAAACAAACAAGGTTTAAGCCACTTGTAAGCAGTTCCTAACTTCCATCTGCTGGAGCCTCCTGCATTCACTGTAGCTGTACAAATAAGTGCACCTGCAGAGTGATCTGACCGGGTCATTTCCCAGGGAGTGAGCACAGCCTGCTCAGCTGCCAGCGTCCACAGAAAAGGAAATCAAATGGTAGCTTGGGAGAGCTTCTGCTGCAACACTGGGTCGGCTTCAAAGAGCTTGGCCAGTACCCAGTGCTCTCTGAATGAGGACCATGCATTCTGCTGCTCTCCATTGGCTGTGCTGCAGATGGGCACTAATGAACTTGGTAATTAACTTGCCAAGTGGTGCCTGACCTGTGTCACGTTCCTGCCGGGTTGTCTAGATCCATCCTTTGCTCCGTCAGTGAGGGTAGGCAGTTACTGAGCACTCTGCAGTCACTTTCAGCAGAGCATCTCTTCACTGGCAGCTCCTTGTAGAGTTACACATGACATACTCCTGAACAAATCCTTTAGGACCAGTACCCTGTTGTTAGGGTTTTTTTTCACTCTCTGACTCCCAGCCCTTGGAAAGGAAGCTGCCAAATAATGGTAACTACTCAAATGGTTGAGTAGTTTCCTTCTAGGGATTAGTGACTTCTGTTTGTTCGGCTTTGAATGTGTCTTAACTATCCTGAACCCATCCAATTGTGCACATAACAAGATTATGCAGCCACATTATTTATCCCAACATTCCTGGCCCGTTTCCTCCAATTGTCTTTGTTTCATCCACATGTTACATTTGTTTCAGGAATTGGCACAGCAGGCTTCTTGGCTGAGTGTTAATTCATTAAGGAATCACAATTAACAAACTTCTCTCCCCCTTTATTCAAAAGCAGCTTTAATTAGATGTCTGTTGTGCTGCCACTGCCACTCCCCAGTCTCCACTCCAAACGCTACTGCATTTCAGCATCCTTTTTTTGCACTGTATAAGATGACTTCACTGCAAAAGTTTAAGCCATGTGTGACTGGTTTTGTTTCTTTCCTTCAGTTAAAGTAAATAAGTATGGAGATACCTGGGATGAGTGAGAGCTGAACGAAGAACTGAAGAAAATCATCTCCTGTCAGCCAACTTGAACTTCATCTACATTAAGTCACGAGTGTCAGCACCTCTGGTGTGTTCTGCCAGGCACAGCTATTAATCAATGAGGAGAAAATCCTGACTTGCCAGAAGATTAAAGATTAAAAAGTAAAGCATTTAGGCTTTATTTTTGTGTTCAATTTTGCATAAATACAGCAGGCAAAGCTCTGGTGAGGTGCCCTGGCTGTAAACCACTTGTGCTGTTGTTGAAGAATGAAAATAGTAACTGGCAATAGCTGCTAGAAACGTAGAGCAAAAGGTACAAACTGTACATAATGGAATCACATGCCTTGGGAAGGGAAAAAGAGCAGAATCTCCTCAACCTGGCAGGACTTGCATTAAAAGTTACCTGCAGAACTTGCCTCTCCCTTTGTTTTGGCTGAAAGGGACACGGTGGAAACCTCACATTGTTGTCATGCTTGGTTAGCAAGGCCTGGAATAACCCTGGACAGGGAAAAAGGGCTGAGGAACTGGGCCAGCACCTAGGTAAGCAAACTGTTTCTGTAGTGCTAGAGCAATATTCATAGAGTCAAGGAATGGCTTAGGTTGGAAGGGACCTCAGAGGTCATCTACTCCAACCTCCCCACCATGCCCAGGGACACCTCTCAACTAGACTCAGCTGCTCAGGGCCTCATCCAGCCTGGCCTTCAACACCCCCAGAGAGGAGGCAGCCACAACCTCCCTGAGCAGCCTGTTCCAGAATCTCAACACCCTCATACTGAAGAACTTCTTCCTAAGATGCAGTCTAACTCTCCCTCAGCTTCAAGACATTCCCCCTTGTCCTATTGCTAGATACCCTTAGGAGAAGTCACTCTGGCTTGCCCCCAGTGAGCCTCCCCAGACAAGAAGGGTTGCACAAAGCTGCAACGGAGCAAGACAGCTCCATTGGAATGCAGAAGGATAAACCTGACAGACTTGGGTAAAAGTTTGAATGCTTCTTGACTGTCAGTGTTAGGTTTGATGTACTTAGCTTTATGTTGCAGTTTGCATGTCAGGACCAAACCCTCACTGTGTTTATGGAGACAAGATCCTGCTCAGTGAAATACTTATTATCACATGGACAGAAAGTGCTGCACTGGCAAAACTAGTTCAGAGTATTCCCTAGTGCTTGCATCACCTGCTCTGTCTCAATCAAAATGCTGTTCCCCATCAGGAATTCCCATATCCTCACCTCTGCTCTTTCAGCTCTCTGTCTGGGGCTTTGCTATAGAGGAGCAAAACTCACAGTGAAGCTGATAGCTTAAAAGCATTCCTGTCATCCTTGTTGGAGAGGAAAAATAACTTACCCACCACCATGGCTGTATTGATTGAGTAGAATTGCAGCAGAGCAGCAAGAATGAGAAGATTATTTTTAGGGGGGTACAGAGCAATCAGCTGAAATGAATAAAACACAGAGGGGAGATGAGGATGCTTAAAGAGCCAAATACTCTATGCTTATAATAACCAAAACAGGAAGATTGCTTTTAGAAAAGCTGATCTCCAAAAAAAAAAGCAATGTGCTCATCAGATCATCTTCAAGCTGCATCAAAAATTGAACTTGGAGAATGCTTCCCTTGGCCCTGAGAGCTCTGAAAACACACAAAGCCTGCCAGGATTCTACCGCGGTGGGTTTCAGTGCACCAGAACAAAACTCTCATAGAAACGCTTACAGAGTTTCTTAGCTGTGAGTTAGGGAATAGAATAGAACAGAATAGAATAGAATAGAACAGAATAGAATAGAATCAACCAGGTTGGAAGAGACCTCCAAGATCATCCAGTCCAACCTAGCACCCAGCCCTGTCCAATCAACCAAATCATGGCACTAAGTGCCTCATCCAGGCTTTGCCTGAACACCCCAAGGCACGGTGACTCCACCACCTCCCTGGGCAGCCCATTCCAATGGCAAATCACTCTCTCTGTGAAGAACTTCCTCCTAACATCCAGCCTACAGGAGACAGAACAATTAGATGAGACAACTGGAGCAGGTTCCTCTGGTGGTGGTTTTCCATCTGTAAAATGACCCTTACGTTTTTCCCCTTGAGAATGTGAGATTTTGGATAAAAAGTCTTCAAGAGAACTAAGAAGCAGATTTATGGCACCAAGGAAAGAGCAGCACTTAGAAACCACAAACTACTGAACAATCAGCTTGCCAAGAAATCATTTCTCCTTCTAGTCTGAGTTTATTTGAGATCATACTAGATTGGCCCAGACAGCAACCCTGTGCTGGGCTGCAGCAAGAGCAGTGTGGTCAGCAGGGCAAGGGAAGGGATTCTGCCCCTTTGCTCTGCTCTGCTCAGACCCTACCTGAAGTCCTATGTGCAGTTCTGGAGCCTCCAGCACAAGAAGGACATGGAACTGTGAGGCTGGGAGGTTGTGGCTACCTCCTGCCTGGGCATGTTGAAGGCCAGGTTGGATGAGGCCTTGAGCAGCAGATTCTAGTTGAGAGGTGTCCCTGGGCATGGTAGGGAAGCTGGAGGGGATGAGCTCTGAGGTCTCTTCCACCCTGAGAATAGAATAGAATCAACCAGATTGGAAGAGACCTCCAAGATCATCCAGTCCAACCTAGCACCCAGCCCTGGCCAATAAACCAGAACATGGCACTAAGTGCCCCAGCCAGGCTTGGCTTCAACACCTCCAGGGATGGTGACTCCACCACCTCCCTGGGCAGCCCATTCCAATGNATCCAGGCCAGGATGCCACTGGCTCTCTTGGACACATGGGTGTCTGGGCACACTGCTGGCTCATCTTCAGCCTACTATCCACCAGTACCCCCAGGTCCCTTTCCTCCTGGCTGCTCTCAGACACTCTGTCCCCAGCCTGTAGCGCTGCTTGGGGTCGCCGTGGCCAAAGTGCAGAACCCTGCACTTGTCCCTGTTAAATTTCATCCCATTGGCCCCTGCCCACCCATCCTGCCTGGCCAGGTCCCTCTGCAGGGCTCTCCTACCTTCCAACAGCTCCACACCTGCTCCTAGCTTGGTGTCATCTGCAAACTTACTGATGTGGACTCAATCCCCTCATCCAGATCATCAACATCAATGGAGCCATTCCATGATACCGCAGTACACCAAAAAGGATGTCAGGGTGTGACGAAGACATTGCACACTCATCTGACACAAAGTATACTCAATCAGACACAACTTCCTCTAATCCTTGATAGGAGAAAACACCTGAAGATGAAAGAGAAATGGAGAGTGGGATGGATTTTCTTTGCCAGAGCTCCCAGGGATTCAGTATTAAAGCTCCATCACGTGTAAGGTTTGTGGTGGGGTTTTTTCAGCTGCTCAGAGATGATGCAAGGCTGTTTTCAGCCTTGGGACAAATGGCTTCTAAATCCCCACATCTTGAATTGGTTCCTTTCATGGAATGCTACACAATCTTTTCTGCAGCCTCTAAACCACATTTTTGTGCACTGATTTTAATGTATTTTTTAAAATTAAGCTAAAATTAGGTTCTATATAAATCTGATGCCAAAAGAAATCATTTCCTTTGGCTTGATTCCATTGTTTAATTATCACTGCTGCTATTAATTATCTTAAGATAAATACACAATGCCTAAACATTAATGACAGATCATTAACAATGTCTAAATCATCTTCTAATTAAGCTGTGCTCAGTAGAAAACATTTCTCCTGGCACAGTGTCCATGGCCATGTGCCTGCATTGAAGATTTAAGTGTGGTCTAGGAGTCCCCTTAAGATTTTCTGCAGGCCTGCATTCCTTTTCCCTCTACACACTGGACAATACACAGCTGTCAACTGACTGGGTCGGCACAATCCCAAGCACAGATCCAGGCTGGGTGGCAAATGGCTGAGAGCAGCCCTGAGGAACAGGACCTGGGGGTCTGGGCTGATGAAAAGCTCAACATGAGCCTGCAGTGTGAGTGCAGCCCAGACAGAAACCCTGTGCTGGGCTGCAGCAAGAGCAGTGTGGGCAGCAGGGCAAGGGAGGGGATTCTGCCCCTTGGCTCTGCTCTCCTCACACCCCACCTGCAGTCCTGGGTATAGTTTTGGAGCCCCCATCACAAGAAGGACATGGAACTGTTGGAGCCAGTCCAGAGGAGCCCCCAAGATGCTGCGAGGGCTGCAGCAGCTCTGCTATGAGGACAGGCTGAGAGAGTTGGGGCTCTGCAGCCTGGAGAAGAGAAGGCTTGGAGGAGACCTTGCAGTGGCCTTGCAGTATCTGAAGGGAACTACAGGAGGGCTGGGGAGTGACCATTGACAAGGTCTGGTAATGACAGGATGAGGAGAAATGGGTCAAACTGGCAGAGGGGAGATTCAAACTGGATGTTAGGAAAGGGTTCTTTGCAGTGAGAGTGGTGAGATACTGGCACAGGTTGCCCAGGGAGGTTGTGGAGCACAGAAGCACCCAATGTGATCGAAGATTCACATTGGGTGATCCTGTGCTCCACAACCTCCCTGGAGGTGTTCAAGGCCAGGCTGGATGAGGCCTTGAGCTTCCTGTTCTAGTGGGAGGTGTCCCTACTTGTGGCAGGGGGTTGGAACTGGATGATCTTCCAACCTAAACCATTCTATGATTCTGATTTTGAAGGCTGAATTGCAGACACAAAGGAGGGAGCAACAAGTGAAGAAGGAGTTCCTTCAGCCCTGCGAGTCGTGGCTGTGCAGGGAGAAGCAGAGAAGGCAGAAGGGGAGCAAGCAGGGCCAGCAGAGCAGCTGTCCCATCTGAGGCACTGCCAGGGCTGCCACCTGCTCAGCAACCTGCTGGGAAACCCCGACCTAGACAAGGGCAGACTCTGTGCCTGGCAACGGCCGGAGGCTGCTCCCAAAGCTGATAAGATCTACTGGCTCCGTGGAGCTCACCAGGAGAATGGGAGTCATTAAATGCCAAGCATTTGCTGCTGGGTAAAGTTTCAGGGCTGCATTTTGCAGTGTTAGACCTGTGCCAGTAGAGCAGGAAGTGAGCTTGGGCACAGCCCCTCCAGCCAACAGCTGCTGCCAGGAGAAGGCAGGTTTAAAAACTGGCCTCGGGGAGAAAGGGTTAAAGACGCTGAGCTTCCTGATGTGCCTGACTCACACAGCACTGCTGCCCAGCGCTCCAAGCCTGCCTGGGTAAGAAGTAACGCTTCAAAGCGAGGTTATGCAAGATCCCTGCTGGGGAAGTGCTCTCCAGAACCTGTCAAAGACAACAGGAAAAACCTCCACTCCCACCTCAGTAGTTTTTTTCCGTCCTTCATCAGCACAGAAAAATCCTGCACTGTAATTCCGAGGATTTAAAGGTGTGAATTTTGCTCTCTATACATGAAGAGCTTCCAGTCTCCACTTCCAGGAATGAGTAACCTGGGGTTTAATTCATTTGGCAAGGCTCTTAGCTTGGATTTTCAACAGCTTGATCCCTGTCTCCCACCCTGCTGGTGATGCTTCCAGGAGACCCTTCACCTGTATGCCCTCCTGTCCTCTGAGCAGAGCTGAAAGGGTTCCTGGCACAATGGTTGCATCTGGATCATGCAAAGCCAGATGTTTCACAGCCACCCAGGCTGTGTGGATGGTGCCTTTTGGAGATGTTTTGCTTGTTTCCACCACATCTTGTAGCAGCAATATCCATGCAGGAATAGTGCTGGATCAGGAAGTGCTTCTTTTCTGTTTGCTTTAAATCCGATTTCACCAAGAGAGCTGTGATCAGCAGTGGAATCCAGTTGGAAGCCTGTGGCCAGTGGTGTTTCCCAGGGATCAGTACTGGGTCCAGTTCTGTTCAGTATCTTCATCAGTGATTTGGATAAGGGGATTGAATGGACCTGAGGGTTCACTGATGAGACCAAACTGTGTGTGTGTGAGGGGAGGGGGGCCAAGAGCCTGTCAGGCTCTGCTGCCACCCAATAAGATCTGAACAGGCTGGGATCTGGCTGAAGGGGAACCTCATCAAGTTCAATAAGGACAAGTGCAGTGTGCTGCAAATGGAGAGGAACAACACCAGGCACCAGCAGAGACTAGGGGTTGTCCTACTGGAAAGCAGGTCCATGCAGAAAGACACTGGAGTCCTAGTGGACAGCAAGCTCTGCATGGGCCAGCAATGTGCCCTTGTGGCCAAGAGGGCAAGTGGTGTCCTGAGGTGTATCAAGAAAAGTGTGTCCAGCAGGCCTAGGGAGGTTCTTCTCTCCTCTACTCTGCCCTACTGAGACCACAGCTGGAATACTGAATCTAGTTCTAGGCTCCCCAGTTCAAGAGAGACAGGGATCTGCTGGAGAGTCCAATGAAGTCCCACAAGGATGACTGGGGGACTTGAGCATGCTCCCTGTGAAGAAAGACTAAGAGCCCTGGGGCTGTTTAATCCTGAGAAGGCTGGGAGGAAATCTGATCGATGTCTATAAATATCTGAGGGATGGGTGTCAGGATGAAGGTGCCAGGATCCTTTTGCTGGTGCCCAGTGATATGGAACAATGGGTACAAGCTGGAACACAGGAGGCTGCACTTCAACAGGAGGAGATCTGTATGGTGATGGTGCCAGAGCACTGGAGCAGGTTGCCCAGAGAAGTTGTGGAGCCTCCTTCTCTGGAGACTATCAAAACCCACTTGGTTATGCTCCTCTGCAACCTGCCCAGGGTGATCCTGCTCTGGCAGGAGGTTGGATTTGATGATCTTTGGAGGTCCCTTCCAACCCCTAACATTCTGTGACTGTGATTCCCCTGAACTGTAAGAGGTTGTTTTCTTTCACTACTTTCGCATGAACCATTTGAAACAGTTCTACAAAAGCTGTATTCAATCCACAGCTGAACTCCCACACCCCTGGGGGAAGAAAGTAAGCTCTGTTTTCCAGATGCCAATGATTACATGGTAGTTGTGTATGTATGTTCACTGGATTTTGTTTTGGACCTTTTTGTAACATCTTCCTGCCCCAAGGGAAGAGATTTTATTAATAGTACAAGACAGTACTAAAAAAAGAAAAGAAAAGAAAATGGATTAGCACTACATAAACAATGCTTGACTCTTTGTAAGGTCAACTGTTTTTCCTTCTGAAGACCTCTTCCCCTCTTAGAATCACAGAATCAGACAGGCTGGAAGAGACCTCCAAGCTCAGCCAGTCCAACCTAGCACCCAGCCCTGGCCAATCAATCAGACCATGGCACCAAGTGCCTCATCCAGGCTTTGCCTGAACGCCTCCAGGCACGGCAACTCCACTACCTCTCTGGGCAGCCCATTCCAGTGCCAATCACTCTCTCTGCCAACAACTTCCTCATCCAACCTGGCCTTGAACACCTCCAGGGAGGTTGTGGAGCACAGGTGACTATTGACAAGGTCTCACAATGACAGGACAAGGAGGAATGGGTTTAAACTGGCAGAGGGGAGATTGAAACTGGATGTTAAGAAGAAGTTGTTTGCAGTGAGAGTGGTGAGACACTGGCACAGGTTGCCCAGGGAGGTATTTAAGGCCAGGTTGGATGAGGCCTTGAGCAGCCTGTTCTAGTGGGAGTTGTCCCTGCCTATGGTGGGGGGTTGGAACTGGATGAGCTTTGAGGTTCCTTCCAACCTAAACCATTTATTTCTATGATCAGAGGCTGGGGGCACCTCCTATGTGGGGAAAGGCTGTGAGGATTGGAGCTGTTCAGCCTGGAGAAGGCTCTGGGGAGACCTTGGAGTGGCCTTTCAGTACTTGAAAGGGGCCCATGAGCAGGCTGTTAAGGGACTTAGAAGGGTTTGTAGTGATAGGATGAGAGGGAATGGATTGAAGTTTGAAGAGGGCAGATTTAGGCTGGAGATTAGAAAGGGATTCTTTATAGTTACAGTGGTGAGACACTGGAACAGGTTGTTCAGGGAGGCTGCAGATGCCCCCTCCCTGGAGGTGTTCAAGGCCAGGTTGAATGATGTCTTGAGCAACCTAACCTAATGGAATGTGTCTCTGCTCATGGCAGGGGTGCTGGAACTGGATGATCTTTAAGGTCCTTTCCAGACTAAACCATTCTGTGATTCTAAGTACAAACAGACCAATCCCATTTTTTTCTGCACTAAGAGCTAAATTGCAGTGAAGGGCAGAAAATAACCCAAAAAGTGCATTACAAGAAATTGCTATTTACTCTGAGCAGAACTATGAGCCATTATGCAACTACTTCAAAAAAGCTGATTTACACCAAACCAAAGTTATTCTTTCTTCTCAGCAGAATAAAGCCTTGAAAGAAGCTGATCCATAAGAAAATCTGAAAGGGGCAGAAGCTGGTCCAGAAGATTTTTATCATCTTCTGCATACCTGTAAACAGAATGAAAGGCCTTGTTACTTGGGCTGAGTGACATCTTGCTTCAATCACCTGCCTCTTGGTGACTGCAACAGGGAACAGGTTCCACAGCAGAAATTCCAAGAGGGACCTGTGGCATCCTGCACCTTTCCCTTTATACAGCTACAATACTCCTTTCTGTTTGAGACAACTTGGAATTTATTTAAGAGCCAGAAAGAAAAACCACTGCCAGGTCATAGAGGAAGGCTGAAAATGTGTTTGGATTTAAGGTTCAGCAAGCTCCAGCTCTGACAAAGAGTGGAGGCAACTCCCACCACCAGGATTTGATTGCACTGCACAGGCAACTGCTAGTAAGTGATCATCCTCAATTAGTATGCTTTAGGGTCTTTATTTGAACAAGGTGAGGACACTGCCCCACATAAGCAAACAATTATGCAAGAGAAAACCTTCAAAAGCACTTCTCAGCACATTAAGCTTCATTAAGCTCACAACTGCTAAGGGATTTAGGCTGTCATACTTTCCCCATCCAGCTGAGAGCCTGGAATGGGTTGCCCAGGGAGGTGAGTGAGGCTCCATTCCTGGAGGTGTTTAAGGCCAGGCTGGCTGAGGCTGTGGGCAGCCTGCTCTAGGGTAGGGTGTCCCTGGGCATGGCAGGGGGGTTGGAACTGGCTGCTCCTTGTGGTCCCTTCCAACCCTGACTGATTCTGTGGTTATCTAAGTCTGGCTTGCTCCCTCCTTCATGCACCCCTCAGAATAATCTCATTTTTGTTTTTTTTTCCCCCTTCCTTATGGGTCTTGTGCCAAGACAGAGTAGGCAGCTGATCTGTAGGGCCACAGTGCTTCATGACCTCTACAGCAGGTGGAAGAGAAGCACTGCTCCTTTTGACAGCAACCCTATTAAGTGAACCTAAGCCAAAGTGCATTTTCTGCCAGTGGCTGAGCACTTGCAGCTCCTCATGGGAAATGCTTAAGCAGTGGCAAAATTGATAAACCCAGGAACTTATTCTAATGGCTTCTTTCAGGACAATCCTTACTGCCATAACAGATTGTTGCATAGTAAGAGTCCATCAAAACCTCTTCCTTGGTAAGTAAACAGGTTCTGCTGGAATATTCCTCCTTACAGAGTGCAGCTGTGCACTTCAGAGCAAGAAAGGGACCATTAATGATACCCTTGCCTAAATTATTACAGAACACAAGCCAAAGAGACTCAATCCAACCATTCTGCATCAGATTCCTGTTCTGAGCTACAGTCAGAGCCACAACAAACTCACATGGCAGCGTTTCAAGGAGACCCTCTGCTCTGCTCCCTTGCAGGCAGCCAAGCTATTTGCAAATTCTTTCACACATTGTCCTGCCTGTGAGAAATGTAGGCCAGCTAACCACTACGTCTGAAAATGCTTTTAAAAAGCCCAGCTGCTGGCCTGGGTTTCATACACGGAGTGAAAAGTGCTTTTTAAACACTCCCCTGTCAACTCCTTGTCTTGCAAAGGGAACTTTCCCCTCTGTATAGTGAAGACATCACACAGACCTTCTTCCCTACCCCACCATGGAGCTGCTCTAGCACCACTCTTACATTGTTCTGAGGCCCTGTCCCTGTTTTTAGCCTCTCAGTAAACTTTCCCCTGTAAACTCTCCTCTTCATGCAAAGTGAACTTTTCCCTCTGTATAGTGAAGACATCACACAGACCTTCTTCCCTACCCCACCATGGAGCTGCTCTAGCACCACTCTTACACTCATCTAAGGCCTTGTCCCTGCTTTCAGCTTCTCAGTAAACTTTCCCCTGTAAACTCTCCTCTTCATGCAAAGTGAACTTTTCCCTCTGTATAGTGAAGACATCACACAGACCTTCTTCCCTACCCCACCATGGAGCTGCTCTAGCACCACTCTTACACTCATCTAAGGCCCTGTGCCTGCTTTTAGCTCCTCAGCATTTCAATGATATTTTTAAATGTCATTATCTATAATTAATTTGATTCTTAGCTAAAAGAGATGGAGATTGAAAGGAGTTATATTTGCTTTCCCCAGTTTCAATCCCAACTAATTGCAATTAGGTGAACAAGCAATACTCTGCTAGAGCTAAAGCAGAAATTTCTCAGCAATGGAGGATTTTGAATGAACACAAAAGGTAAAAATGAAAGGAAAACCATAATTAGAAGCCATAGATTAAGACCATTTCCTTGAATAATGCTTGGATTTTGAGGTCATTACTAAAATCCACAAAGTTCAGAGGTTTCAAATCAGAACACTACTCAAGATAGAAACCAAAATGAGTATTGTAAAGTTCAAGGTTGCCTACCTGTGTCTAAGATGCTGAAGGAATTGACCCTCCTTTGGCAGTGGATCCCACTTTTGCTTCACACTCTTTGCAAGTATGATGGCAATGCCTACAATATTGAAAGCAAATAAAACATCCCATTCCAAATGCTTCCTAAGATCCAGTCTAACCCTGCTCTGCCTCAGTTTCAAACCATTCCCCCTTGGCCTGTCTCTAGACACCCTGATGAAAAGTCCCTCTGCAGCCTTCCTGGAAGATGCCTTCAGGTACTGGCAGGCAGCTCTAAGGTCCCTGTGGAGTTTTCTCTTCTCCAGGTTAACAACCCCAGCTCTCTCAGCCTGTCCTCATAGCATAGGTGCTTCAGCCCTTGAATCACCTCTCTGTGGTCCTCCTCTGGACTCACTTCCAACAGCTCTGTTGACAATGGTGAGACACTTAAAGGCATGGTACTGGATGAAAAGAGAACTGGTGGCTGTTGTCACACAATCATTTCACTTCAAGCACAGACCTTCTAACAACACCATTACACTGAGTTTAACTTGCATTTTCTAAAGAACATTGAGTAGTTTATAATGTTCTCAGCTATAGCCTATAAATATGAGTAGCACTTCAGGATAACAGCATTTACACTCCCAGTTGTGCTGCATACAATTTCTACTGGGCTTTAGGCTAGGTTGATCTAGGATTAATAACTGAAATAAGCACAAACCTTTTTTTGTGTGGCCCACATGGTGCCACACCAATTTCCTGGAACTTCTTTTGGCACTCTCCAATGTATGATATCTTCCCAGCAGCAAAGCCTAAGACACCAGCAACTATAAAGACAGATAACAAAACAATGTGAAGGCAAGAAATTGTATCAAGAGTCTGTAATTGGCTTGGCTCTAACCACAGGACCAAATTGTTGTGTCTTGTCAAAAGGTGCTACAAACACATAAAGTTATGTACAGGGATTATAGGGAGGTCTTCCACAACTGTTGGAAGCCAGGGAGAATCACAGAATCAAGCAGGTTGGAAGAGACCTCCAAGATCATCCAATCCAACCTAGCACCCAGCCCTATCCAGTCAACCAGACCATGGCACTAAGTGTCTCCTCCAGTCTTTTCTTGAACACCTCTGGGGATGGTGACTCCACCACCTCCCTGGGCAGCCCATTCCAATGCCAATCACTCTGTCAAGAACACAACCTCTCTGGAGGTATTCAAGGCCAGGTTGGATGAGGCCTTGAGTGACTTCTTCTAGTGGGAGGTGTCCCTGCCTATGGCAGGGGGTTGGAAATGGATGATCTTTGAGGTCCCTTCCAATCTAAACCATTCTATGATTCTGTGATATTCAGCTGGAATGCTAAGATTTCAGACTTAGAGGAACAGATTACAAAGACTGCTTGTAATGAAATTAGTTATGTGTCAGCATTAATGTCTCTTGCCCTTGCATGCACACCATGGCCTATTTCTAACAACAACAATTTCAACACTCTCTTCACTGGGCTTCTAAGAAGCTAAAACATCATCTTGCCATGCTATCACACTGGGGCAGAATCAAAACTCCACTTCAACCCCCTCCATTTTCTTCTGAACTTCTGCTGAAGAGGCAATCAAATTTCTTGCCATTTAGAATCATTGAATTGAACAGGTTGGAAGAGAGCTCCAAGATCATCCAGTCCAACCTAGCACCCAGTACTATCCAGTCATCTAGACCATGGCACTGAGTGCCTCATCCAGGCTTTGCTTGAAGACCTCCAGGGATGGCAACTCCACCACCTCCCTGGGCAGCCCATTCCAGTGCCAATCACTCTCTCTGCCAACAACTTCCTCCTAACATCCAGCCTATACTTCCCTAGGCAAAACACTGTACTGTACAGTCTCTGTGCTTTGTTTTCTTTATCAGTTCCTGATCAGGAATTAGAAGAATCAAAAGAGTATAGGAGAGGGAACATAAAGGCCCAGAGAATAAATCTTATGAGGAGTGTCTGAGGGAGCTGGGGATGGTTAGTGTGAAACAGAGGAGACTGAGGGCAGACCTCACTGCTGTCTAAAGCTACCTGAAGGGACACTGTGGAAGGGCTGCTGCTGGGCTCTTCTCACAGCTATCTGGAGACAGAACAAGGGGGAATGGCCTCAAACTGAGGCTGGGGAGGTCTAGAGTGGACATCAGGAAAAGTGTTTCAAGGAGAGAGTGGTCAGGGACTGGAAGGAGCTGCTCAGGGAGGTGGTGGAGTCACACACCCTGGATGTGTTTAAGGGTCATTTGGATGTGGTGCTTAGGGATATGGTTTAAGGTGCATCTTGCTGAGGAGTGTTAATGGTTGGATGTGGTGATGTTGAGGGCCTTTGCCAACCTGGATGTTTCTGTGATAGTACTGTATATATTTTACCATGATGAGCTCTTGATATCATGAGTTGTGTGATCTGTGAAGCATGGCTGATCAATAAGGCTGAATTCATTCATAAAACAAAGCTGATATTGAAGTTTTATACCAATTTGAGAGGTTAGATTAAGTTAATATAAGATGCTTCTAAAAAATGTTTAGATTAAAAGAACCTTATTTTAAAACACAGCAGATCTCTGATTGCCTATGTGATGGTTTGGTGTTACCTAAACCCCTCCACTCTTAAGACATCACTCAGACTAGACTCAGCTGGCTAGAAATTAAGAAATGGAGCTTTATATTTACAGCTTAGCACAAGATACAAGCAGATAGTTACACTATTTACAGCTAGATATAGAAATATGCAAGTTAAAGGTAATACAGAAACACCACAGCCCTCCCAGAAATCAGAGTCCTCAGGAGGGGCTCCCAACCACCCTTCCACCTTCTTTCCACCCCTTTACCTTATCCCAGACTTTGCCTTGTACCACAGTCTCACAGTATTACCAAGGTTGGAAGAGATCTCATAGATCATCAGGTCCAACCTGTTACCACAGAGCTCAAGGCTAGACCATGGCACCAAGTGCCACGTCCAATCCTGCCTTGAACAAAGTATGTACAAGGTGAGTTTGGAGGATTGTCTAGGGGGGTTAGGAAGCAGAAGGAATAGTTACACAGAAAGCAGGCCAGGGAGAAAAGTAGAATCACAGAATCAGTCAGAGTTGGAAGGCACCACAAGGATCATCTAGTTCCAACCCCCCTGCCATGCCCAGGGACACCCTACCCTAGACCAGGCTGGCCAGGGCCCCATCCAGCCTGGCCTTAAACACCTTCAGGGATGGGGCCTCACTCACCTCCCTGGGCAACCCAAGTACAGACACCAGCTGCAACAGAGACCCACTGTCTTATCTATGTTTAGGTTCTTGGTTTTATACACCTCAGCAAGGCTGTGAGTGCAGCAGACATCACCATTGTTTCCTTTTCACAGCCTATCATCTAATTTCTCTCACTAAAATACTTCAGCCAGCCTCAAACTAGCACAGCCTAAAGTGCTGTGGTAGTATCCCATAAATTCAAAACCAAAAAGGTAGAGTTTGAAATGAAATTCAGAGAGGTGCATCTGAAGTCTGTGCATGGCCTGTAAATAATATCTTTTTCCTTTCAGAACTGAGTAAAACTTACTTGCCATCTTTGGAAGTGCACCAAATCTTGGGTTTGCTGACAAAATGCCTGCAAGGAAAGAAAACAGTCAGAAAGCTCATTCACTTGAGGAACTCACCAGCACCCACACCTAAGAACAGTATTTTTCCTACAAGGTTTTACATTTCTGAGGGTGAAAACTGTGCAAAAAAAACTTGGAAACCCACTCAGACTTAGGATTATCAGAGCACTTTTCATTCCACTAATGCTGAGTGCATCTGTTTTGGGGAACTTGTAGAGTCAGAGAAAGAAATCTGGACTTTGCAAGACTCGGTTCAAGATGATAGCAGCACAGCTGCCACTGGTGACACCCACAGCAGTGCAGGAAGAGCAGATGGTAACTCACATTTCAGTAGAAACCAACCCTGCAAATGTAACAGTCACCTGAAATCTCTTACTCATGCTCTTTGTGCTGTGAGAAGCAGTTCCCCAAACTGTTCTTCAGTAGGTTTCTGTATGTATTGATTAAATGAGTGTTAAATTGTACCACTGGTATCTAGCCTTCTCTATGACTCCTGGAGAGATCACACATTTTGGGCTTTAAGAGGACAATGCAGAGTGCTGAATATGAAAACCAAATTATTATCTTTAGCTTTCCTAACCAAAATCCACCTTCCTCCAGTTAACACCAAGGGATGGAACCAGTAAGCCTCTGAGAGCGTGTGCCCAGTAACGGAGTGCCATGCTGTGAAGGAGTGCTGCGCACAGCAAGATCACAGAATCAACCAGGTTGGAAGAGACCACCAAGATCACCCAGTCCAACCTATGCAACCTATCCAGCCAGTACAACCTACCCAAAACAGGATCACTCAGCCCTATCCAATCAACCAGACCATGGCACTAAGTGCACCATCCAGTCTTTGCTTCAACACCTCCAGGGACGGCGACTCCACCACCTCCCTGGGCAGCCCATTCCAATGCCAATCACTCTCTCTGCCAACAACTTCCTCCTAACATCCAGCCTAGACCTGCCCTGGCACAGCTTGAGGCTGTGTCCCCTTCTTCTGTTGCTGGTTGCTTGGCAGCAGAGCCCAACCCCAGCTGGCTACAGCCTCCCTGCAGGGAGCTGCAGACAGCAATGAGCTCTGCCCTGAGCCTCCTCTTCTGCAGGCTGCACACCCCCAGCTCCCTCAGCCTCTCCTCACAGGGCTGTGCTCCAGGCCCCTCCCCAGCCTTGCTGCCCTTCTCTCAACACCTTCCAGCACCTCAACATCTCTCTTGAATTCAGGAGCCCAGAACTGGACACAGCACTCAAGGTGTGGCCTGACCAATGCTGAGCACAGGGGCAGAATAACCTCCCTTGTCCTGCTGGCCACAATGTTCCTGATCCAGGCCAGGGTGCCACCTGGGCACACTGCTGGCAACTAACAGCTACTATCTACTAGCACCCCCAGGTCCCTCTCTACCTGGATGCTCTCAGCCACTCTGTCCCCAGCCTGTAGTGCTGCTTGGGGTTGTTGTGGCCAAAGTGTAGAAGCCTGCACTTGGCCTTATTCAGTCTTATCCCATTGGCCTCTGTCTACCCATCCAGCCTGCTCAGGTTCCTCTGCAGAGCTCTCCTATCCTCCAACATACCCACACCTGCTTCTAGCTTGGTGTCATCTGCAATCTTATTGATAGAGGACTCAATCCCCTGGTCCAGATCATCAATAAAGATACTGAACAGGACTGTGCCCAGCACTGATCCCTGGGGCACACCCCTAGTGACAGCTGCCAACTGGAAGTGGCACCATTCACCACCACTCTCTGGGCCCAGCTGTCCAGACAGTTCTTGAGCCCTACTTTTAGGGGCAACAGGTGCAAGCTGGAGCATGGAAGGTTCCATGTGAACATAAGCAAAAACTTTTTTCACTGAGAGGGTGACAAAACACTGGAGCAGGCTGCCCAGAAAGGTTGTGGAGTCTTCTTCTCTGGCGACATTAGAGTTCCACCTGGATATGCTCCTGTGTGATCTGCTCTAGGTGATCCTGGTCTGGCAGGGGGATTGGACTGAATGATCTTTTGAGGTCCCTTCCAGCCCCTAACATTCTGTGATTGTTTCATATTTACCTTGCGAGACCAGCCCCTGGGTGACAAGCATGCTCCCAAGAGACAAAGGAAGAGCTGTGAAAACAAAAAGGAGGAAAGCATCTGGTATCAGCCAAAATTTGTCATCTATTCTTTAAATACATTATTCTTTCCTACATCAAATGTTTTATGTGTTTATAACATTAAACACATTACTCATCTTCCAAAGACAAACTCAGTGTGATGCTCTAATCACCTGCTACATCTGCTGAGTCAAGCAGGCTGATGTAACCCTAGGTCTTCGAAGCAAGGATGTCCTCACACAGCATGCTGCAGCATCTGGAGCTCATGTATGCTATGCTACATATGAGGTATGTATTAAACAACACCTTTTACAACTTGAGTTTCTCCCCTCAGCACTGCAAAACTAGGAGCCAGCAGCTCTTATTAAGTGCTTTTTCATCTTGTCTTTTCAGAAACAAACTGACATGGTGGACGTAAGAGACACTAGAACAATGAGTAACTAATCTTTTGGATGTCCTAACACCTAAAGAATTTCACAGACCCAGGACACATAATGCCTGCTTTTCATTCAAAAGCAAGAGTAAGCATGGAATGAAGTAAAATATTCCTAAGGTTGCTTTAATAATGGATTTGAAGAACAAAACCAACTCTATGATTGTTAAAGTCTGTATTAAACAATGAAATTCAATCACCTCTACCTACGATGATGATGCAAATAATTCAATTAACCCTATAATAACATATTTAAACCCAACACTATGATTGTTACAGCTCACATTAAACAACAACTAAATTCAACCACCTTTACATACAATGATGATACAAAGCATTCAACTAACCCTATGATAACATATATAAAACCAACTCTATGATTGTTAAAGCTCATATTAAACAACAACTAAATTCAATCACCTCTACCTACAATGATGATGCAAATAATTCAATTAACCCCATAATATTTAAAACCAACTCTATGATTGTTAAAGCTCACATTAAACAACTAAATTCAACCACCTTTACATACAATGATGATACAAAGCATTCAATTAACTCTATAACAATATATTGCTCAGCTTCAAATGAGGTGACAGAGTTAGCCCACAGTAATATTCCAACAAAACACTAGGTATTACAATAAGCAGTGTGGCATTTTGCAACCAGATTTGTTTCAGTGCATCAAAAAGTCATCTTCAGTGGGCTAAGAACAAGTTTGGATCACTCACCTCTGTACCAGAAACTTTCCCTTTTGCATTCTTCACTGATCTTTGCAATTTCTCCCTTGTTCTGAACTTGGAACTTTGGGCAAAAGAACATTGGCTGAAAAGATAAACGTGTGTTAGCTTCCTGAATTTAATCTCATAGGAAGAAAAAAATAAATTAATTGAAGAAGAGGAATTATTTGAAAAAACAAATAAAACAGAGAGACAGGACAGCTGACCCCAACTGGATACTCCACACCATATGGCATTGTGCTCAGCATAGGAAGTAGGAATCATCACAGAATCAAGCAGATTGGAAGAGACCTCCAAGATCATCCAGTCCAACCTAGCACCCAGCCCCTACCAATCAACCAGACCATGGCACTAGGTGCCCCAGCCAGGCTTTCCTTGAACACTTCCACGGACAGCAACTCCACCACCTCCTCGGGCAGCCCATTCCAAAGCCAATCGCTCTCTCTGCCAACAACTTCCTCCTAACATCCAGCTTCTATTATTCATTTAATGGAAATGTTAAATATTTTTCTGTAAGAACACAGCATCTACCAACCTACCTAATCTTGAAAGCAAAACCAGACTTTGTGGAAGGAGCAGTGTCTTGGAAAAAAGAGCACATTAGCCTATTACAGAATTCTGCCTCATTTTATGCCTGATTCATCCATGGTTTTGTAACCAAGTGCATCTACTGGTCACAGCCACACATTTCACGTTCTAGCTAATGAACATCTCGGTCCTTCTTCAAGCACTGCTTCATCAATGCTGGTGCTGCTCGGGTAAACAGCAGAGAACTGACTCCACTTCAGACTCCAGAGAACCACTCCAAACTGGTTTCAAAGCAAGGTCACTACAAACACAACAGAATGTCAACAGGCAGAGTGCAAGATAAGGAAATGAGTGTCAGGGCTCTAAGTGCACCAACAGGTTCTGCAGCTTTCCTGCCTCTGTACACGCCCTGCCAGAGGTTTAGTTACTGCTTGAGCTCCAAGTCAGCTCTAACATGGTACAGTTATGCAACACAGAAGTAAATTGCCACAAAAGCCAATGTGGGACAAAAAGCTTCAAGAAGCTTTGCCCAAGGCCTCCGTCCCTCAGCTCAGGAGTTGCATTTAAGGTCAAGCCCTTGCCTTAACTGCATTGTAGGTATGCCTGCACCATGAGATCCCTTCCCTACCTTGCTAACTTGAACTCCTAGCTTGCCAGAGTTGTCTTATTCCTATGGACTTGCCTAACAGTCACTGAGCTGACTGCTGGCTCACCCTGCTTAATGTCACTGGATCACAGGATGTTAGGGGTTGGAAGGGACCCAAGATCATCGAGTCCAACCTCCTTGCCAGAGCAGGACTGGAGATGCTTCTTCTCTCTGAAGTCACAACCTACACCTGCCTTATTGTCACTCACGCCTCCCAGGTCACCTTTCCTTGCAGATCAATCACCTTTTGCTGCTCTCTGGCAGTGACTGGCTAGCAACAAGGTCCTGCCACATATGAATTCCCTCTCATTAATTACATTCTTATAGCATACGGTAAAATATGAACCCCTGCAGGTAGCTGATTTCTCCGGCAGAGGAGAATGCTCAGCAGCCATACAGCTGGAAGGCAGCTTCTTGTGCAGTACTCTTCTCTTCTGAAGGGAAGCATGTACACAGCTTGATGGGGACAGGTTATGCTGGACTAGTACCCAGACACTATGTCTCTGCCCCTAAGCAACTAGTTTAACCAGCACAGCATAAATCAGAGCCCACTATCTTAAAAACTCCTAGCCCTCTGAGCATGGTGAATACAGAATCATAGAATCAATCAGGTTGGAAAAGACCTTTAAGATCATCAAATCCAACCCATTAGCCAACATTATCAACTATGGCACCAAATGACACATCCAGTCTGTTTTTAAACACTTCCAGGGACAGGGACTCCACCACCTCCCAGGGCAGCCCATTCCAATGGCAAATCACTCTTTCTGCAAAGAACTTCTTCCTAATGTACAGTGTCCTTTCTTCATTTATAGGTTAAGGCTTCATTTATAGGTTATAGGCTTAAGCTAGCCAACTGCTGTTTTTCTCTTCAATAAGAATGACCAATGCAGAATCCCAGTTACTCATTAGCAATAGCATCAAAATTGATCAAACAAACAAAACAGAAACAAAATAAAGCACAAGCAAAAAGAAAAATTAACAAAAGAAATAAAAACCAACCAACCAAAACCAAACCACAACTTACCCATCCAGGCCAGCCACCCTGCTTCAGTGGAGGCGTCTGAGTATCCTGTTGGGTGGTTTCAGAAGCCATTGTCTCTTTTCTCGTACTCTGCTGCTGATCTCCGACAGCAGAAACTTATATGCTTTATGCTTGGCTGTCTCCTTCTGCTAGGTACAAAGGTAAAAAGCCAAAGTATCAAATAGTTACTGTAAGATAAGTGTTTATCTAGAAAGGGTAATCACCATGTTGAAAGGAGTGCATTTTTACAGTACACTGCATGCAGTCAGCTGATTTTAATTGCAGCATAAAGTATCACTTCTTAGCAGTACAGAGCTGTGTGTACCCCAACCCAAAAAGGAAGTTCTGTAAGTACAATCTGATGTTGGATCACATCACAGCACTCTCAATCACAAAGAAATTAGAACAAGTGTGGACAGATAATCCCAAACCTTTCTAACCTTTATGGCATTGCATGTCAAAGATTTAACTTATTTGTGGACTCTTCCAGAATCACTGTGCTACTTCTATCCTCACTGCCACAAGCTGAAGTTTTGATTCCACAGGACATACAAGACTATCATGAACCATCTGGAAATCTGTGCTTCTAACAAACACAATCCAGATACAAACATACTTAAACACAAACTTAAAAATAACAAAACCCCAGAATCAAAACCTATTAACAACAGCCTCCAGATAAACATGTTTTAAATCCCCTCTGAGTCTTCTCTTCTCCAGACTAAAAAACCCCAGGTCACTCAGCCTTTCCTCATCAGGCAGTGCTCCAGTCCCCTAATCAATCCTTGTGGCCCTCCCTTAGACTCTCTTTTGAGCAGACCTCTGTCCCTCTTGAACTGGGCAGCCAAAACTGCAGGCAGTACTCAAGATGAGGTCTCACCAGGGCATAGTAGAAGCGGAGGAGAACCTCCCTTGATCTGTTGGACACACTCTTTTTAATGCATCCCAGGATCCAACTGGCCCTCTTGGTCACAAGAGCACATTGCTGTGCCATGGATGTTATCCACCAGCACTCCCAGGTCCCTCTACACAGGGCTGCTCTCCAGTAGATCACCTCCCAGCCTGTACTGCTGCAGTTTATTATTCCTCCCTAGGTGCAGGACTCTACACTTATCCTTGTTGAACCTCATCAGGTTCCTCTGTGCCCAGCTCTCAGTCTGTCCCAGTCTTGCTGGATGGCTACACAGCCTTCAGCTGTATCAGCCAAGCCAAGTTCAGTGTCACAAGCAAACTTGCTGAGCAGACACTCTGTCTGTCCTCTCATCAATATCACTGATGACGATATTGAACAGTGTTTAATTGAACAACTGTTTTCCATGCCTGACAATTGTATCACTAAGTAAAAGTAAGAAGGAATCTTATTTATTTATGAGGTAGTTAAAATCTGCTTTTCCAACAGTACCTTTTGAAAACAGTGGCACTGAGTGACTGTGAAGGCATAAGTTAAACAGAAGCTGTTTGACAATCTAATAACCCGAAGCTTTTGGCACTCGTAGTGTTTCTGCATAAACCACATCCTACACCTATTTTGGGGCCAGCTCCACAGCTGCAGGGTTCAAGCAAACGTCACCTTCACACAGATCGGATATTCAGGCAGCAATGCTTTTTTCCTACGTGACCAAACAAGCAACACAACCTCCTCTTCCCGTGGCTAGACGACACAATTAAGCACCGCATTCACACCAACCTGCACTTTATCCTCTCCTGCTCTGAAAAATGACAATGACTGCCGAGTCTGCGGCAAAAATTAAGTTTAGAAGTCCACAGGATGTTGGGAGTGCTCTCAGCTCCTCGCTGTCTGCCTCACCCTGACGAAGAGCAATTTAGTTCCCCATTAAACTCTCATTACGCAATGCAAAGATAAGGACACCGAAGTTAAGAAGACCGCATAAAACTTCAAAGAGTTTTACGTCAATCGGAGAAACAAAATGTTCTTATTCTTGTCAGCTTTCGTAGGAGGGAAGAGTGGTCGCAATCAGGCCTAGGGCAGGCGTCCGTTCCACCCGGCAGTGGCCTTCCTCCGCCCCGGCCTACGGGCTGCTACACCCAGCCCAGCCCAGCCCAGCCCAGCCCGCCCCCGTCCCACAGCCCGGGCTCCCGGCGACCGCCTGGCTGGGAAAGGACGAGGCGTCGAGCGCTGGCGGATGATTGCCCTTACGAACCGCCACCTGCCCTCCGCCCCGGGCCGGCCGCAGAAAGCCACGCCAGCCCCGGCCTTCCTCCGGCCGTGACGCCGGAGAAATCCGGCCCCGCGGAACTCGGCCCCTCGGGGACAGAACGGAGCAGACCTGCGCTCCCTGGGGCCGCGGCGCGGAAGACAGCTGGCGACAGGCCGACTCTCCGCGCAGCGCTCACCTCTCGCCGCCCGCCAGGCCAATGGAGGAAGGGGAAGAGAACAGCCCTGCCCGGTTCGGCCTATTCGCGGCGCACCCAGACCCGGAAGCCCGTGAGGAGCGGGACCCGACTGCACAGCTAACGTAGTCAGGCGGGACCCGGCTGTACTCACACCCGACGGGCTGGGCTCGTTCCGCCCTCGCCGCTGGGCTCCACCGCCATCTGCTGGCCGCCGGTGGCAAGGACAGAAAAGGAGCAGGCAGCCTGCAGCTCGCCTGAGATCGGGAGCTGCAGGGCAGGCGTTGCGGGGGAACCCCAGAAGCGAAAAGGTCTCCTCATTCGCTGGCTGCTCAGTCCTAAACACATCTGTTACCAAATTAGCAGTTCATGCTTCCTCATGAGCTGCTCTGGGAGAAAAACACTGATCACACTGCTAAGATTCCATCTGAGTACTCCTATTTCCCCGAAGAACTTCAGAAACAATCCTGCAAGGAAATATTAGAGAGAGTGGTTCGCCATTGGAATGGGCTGCCCAGAGAGGCAGTGAAGTCACCGTCCCTGGAAGTGCTCAAAATAAGACTGGATGAGGCACTTTGTGCCATGGTCTGGTTGATTGGCCAGGGCTGGGTGATAGGTTGGACTGGATGAGCTTGGAAGTCTCTTCCAACCTGGTTGATTCGATTCTATTCTATGACTATGCTGAAATGTCAGCTGGGGAAAGTGCTGCTCCTCTAAGAACACTGAATATTCCACTTTTCTCTGAAAAGAGAAATGCAATGCCCTTCTTTAATCTTTCTGAAACAATGCTTGTAAAGCTGAGTTTTGTTTTGCATTTCATCTTTAATAAAAACTGGTCTGGTTTTTGCAGTGAGACACGTAAGTTTCTAGTGGAGTATCCTAAACAGTAGTGGGACACTTCAGTGCTTATCATGAAATGAATAGTTTGTGAGATCACTGTTGTACTTCTGCTTCTCATATGACTTTGGTATCTCTCTATCATTTTCTTCCCTTGTACTCAACACTGGTCAGGACACACCTGGAGTGCTGCGTCCAGTTCTGGGCTCCTCGATTCAAGAGAAATGTTGAGGTGCTGGAAGGGCAACAAAGCTGGTGAAAGGCCTGGAGCATAGCCCTGTGAGAAGAGGCTGAGGGAGCTGGGAGTGTGCTCAGGGCAAAGCTCATTGCTGTCTGCAGCTACCCGAAGGGAGGCTGTAGCCAGGTGGGGTTGGGCTCTGCTGTCAGGCAAGCAGCAACAGAAGAAGGGGACACAGCCTCAAGGTGTGCCGGGGCAGGTCTGGGCTGGATGTGAGGAGGAAGTTCTTGGCAGAGAGAGTGATTGGCATTGGAATGGGCTGCCCAGGGAGGTGGTGGAGTGGCCGTGCCTGGAAGTGTTCAGAAAAAGGCTGGCTGGGGCACTTAGTGCCATGGTCTGGTTGACTGAATACAGCTGGTTGCTAGGTTGGACTGGATGAACTTGGAGGTCTCTTCCAACCTGGTTGATTCTATGATTCT